>CM064490.1:19384789-19395487 GCA_032716605.1 Paralithodes platypus
CTGGCTCGCTACCGATCGCTAGGAAAACAATAACACCTGGATAGGGGTAAGCGTCTTAAAACAGTAGGCTGAATGGGGCCGAATGGATACAAGCCGGAGAAAGAGAGAAAAATCGAGAAAAAAGCAGGTCACCCCCTTAATGCATCGAATATTTATCTTATACAATAAATAACAACAACTCAAACAAAGAAATTTCTTCCCTTTCAAGTTGAATATTGGTAACGTATATACCGGATATCCCAGATGCACCTAGCGACAAATATCCACACACTACTTCACAATCCATGGATATATATTGTTATCTCACTGGGGCGGTCTTCTTGGGGCTCCTGCACTATGATAACGCATTGGTTTAAGGGAGCCCACCTCGCTTTTTTTTCTCTTTCTCTACCTCTGGCTTTGGCTTGTATCCATTCAGCCTACTGTTTTAAGACGTTTACCCCCATCCAGGTGACAATATTTTCCTGGCCAGCGGTAGCGAGCCAGCATATATATATATATATAAAACAAATTTACAGTAAGCTAAATTTGTACATTTTTCGATAGAAAAATTTCTCCGGCGAAGCCGGATTTCTCCATAGAAATCGACACCTGGATGGGGATACACGTCTTAAAATAGTTGGCTGAATGGGGCCGAATGGATACAAGTCAGAGTAGGCCTAAGAGAGTTAAGGAGAGATAAAAAACAGGTCAACCCCTTTAAAGAAGGTATGAAAAGGGTAACTAAAGCGCCCATAATATTTTCTCTTTAAGGGAGGCCACCTCGCTTTTTTTCTCTTGCTCTCCCTCTCTCTTTGGCTTGTACCTACTCGGCCCCATTCAGCCTACTGATTTATGACGTTTACCCCCATCCAAGTGTCAATATTTTCCTGACGAGCGGTAGCGAGCCAGCATATATATATTTTTGTTTTGACAGCAAGCTAAATTTGTAAATTTGTCGATAGAATTTTTTTCCGGCGAAGCCGGATTTCTCCATACAATGTTGGCTCGCTATCGCTCGCCAGGAAGAAATTGACACCTGGATGGGGATAAACGTCTTAAAACAGTTGGCTGAATGGGGCCGAATGGATACAAGACAGGGAAAGAGAGAAAAGAAGAGAAAGATTTAAAAAAAAAACGGTGACCCCCCTGAAAGGGATATTGGTAGTGATAAATTAATCTATTATAAGAATGTAAAGCAATATCAATTACAGTATATAAAAGTAAATCAGTATCAATATAACCAGCTTCATTGTATTTACCTTATTTTATACCTTTGATTGTTTACAATGAGACTTAAACAGTCTTCGACAACTTTAATAACATATTGTATAATGCTCAGCACTTAACTAAGCATATTTGTAAATGCCATGAGATGCAGTTAGTTAAAGTTTCCAGCAAGTATCATAATCATTACATTTTTAGCCTGTACAGAAATCCTGATGTTAACAATGACATATATGACTGCCTTTTAACAGCCATGGCTTCAATACAGTCTGTAGATGTCAAATCATCTTTTATTTTAGTTGGTGATGTCAATGCGCATCATCAAGAGTGGTTGAACTCGGTCTCTCCAACTAATAGAAATGGTCTTGCTGCATTGGATTTTGCAAACTTATCTGGTTGTGAACAGCTAATCCAAGGACCTACTCATATGTCTGAAAATTGTCTTGATCTAGTACTAACAGATATTCCTGGCGTTGTAGAAACCTCCGTTCTTGTACCTGTTGGCACTTCCGACCACAATGCCATCATGTGTAAAATTAATCTTGATTTTTCTGTTCCTGATATTACTCTCTCACGTAAAGTCTACCTTAAATCCCGGGTTAACTGGGACAACGTTTGTAATGATGTTTGTAATATTGAGTGGAATCACATACTGAGATCTCATGACCCGGTTTCAGCTCTCAACAATTCCCTTCTTGGTATCCTTCGCAAAAGAGTTCCATCAAAGACAATTAAGTCTCGTATCAGGGATAAAGCATGGTTTAATGATGACTGCAAGCGTGCATATGATGACAAACAGGCTGCATATCGTCTATGGAGGCGTAATCAAACCCCCTTGCATTGGGAAAATTATGTTTTTAAAAGAGCAGCTGCGCAGAGAGTTTATGATGGTGCTGAGAGGGATTATAACTCCCATCTTCAGGATGTTCTGGCAGGAGCTACACAGCCTCATAAATGGTGGTCCGCTTTGAAATCCTCTTTATTTGGAATAGATTCCTCCATGCCTCCTCTTTGTGATTTTGATGGCTCCATCTCTTTTGATCCATTATCGAAGGCCAATATTCTATCTAATATTTGTATTAATAAGCAGAGTAATCAGGAATTGTCTTTGCCATTGACATGTTTCCCTAGACCCAACCTCAATTCAATGGCATTCAAATCAGCTGAACTGAAAAGGTACTTGCTGGATCTTGATACCTATGGTGGCACAGACCCGGATGGGTTTTTCCCTCTCTTTTTTAAAAAGGTTGCAGTGGTCTTGGCACCTAAATTGGCTGTGGTGTTTAGGTTGCCTTTGAAATCAGGTAGTTTTCCTTTTTGCTGGTGTAAGGCTATTATCACTCCTATTCCAAAGGGAAATACTGCCTCATCATCTCCTAATGACTATCGCCCTATCTCCATTACACCTATCCTATCCAAGCTCTATGAGAGGCTATTGTCCAGACGCCTTTCCTCTTATTGTAATAGTCATAATTTGATACCAAACTCACAGTTTGGTTTTCGTAAGGGACTGGGTACATGTGATGCACTTCTGACACTCACCCATGACTTGCAATCTTCATTGGACCAGGGACATGAGTCTCGCGTCGTGGCTATTGACTTTAGTTCTGCCTTTAATTTAGTCAACCATAAAGCACTTCTGTTTAAGTTACAGCTCATTGGTATTGGTGGCAATTTTTTAAGGAACTTTGAAGATTTTTTGACGAAAAGATCTCAGTCTGTGGTCATTGATGGGTGTCATTCCCCTTCTGTTACTGTTGTTTCTGGTGTTCCACAAGGCAGTGTCCTTGGGCCTTTGCTTTTTATTATTTTTACTGCTGACCTGTGTTCCGAGCTTGAAAATAAACTAATCTCCTATGCTGATGATACAACTTTATATGCGTCAATTGCATCACCAATAGATCGACACGTAATTGCTACTGCTCTGAATAGGGATTTAGCCAAAATTACATCATGGTGTGAACTTTGGGGCATGAAACTTAATGCTAGTAAAACACACTCCATTATCATCAGCAGTTCTCGTACCTTGGATCCTCCCCATCCTTATCTACAAGTTTCTGGCGAGCAAATTGAGAATGTGGATATTCTGCGTTTGTTAGGAGTTACTCTTGATCCCAAACTTACTTTTGAAAAGCATATTCGTTCTTTCTCCTCTTCCATTTCCCAAAAAATTGGTCTGCTTCGCAAGGTTAATAAAACATTTGCTTGTGACGCCACAGTTATCAAGTCTTTTTATGCTTTTATTTTGCCACATTTCGAGTACTGCTCACCTGTCTGGTTGTCAGCAGCTGACTGCCATCTCAAGTTGCTTGACAGGTCGCTAAATTCCATCAGTTTTATTCTACCTCATTTGTCTCTTGATCTGTATCATCGACGTAAAGTTGGTGCCCTTAGTATTTTATTTAAAGTTTTTAACAACCCTCAGCATCCCTTACATGGGGTTCTGCCTGGGCCCTATGTCCGAGCTCGTGCAACTAGATTCACAAGCAATCTTAATGATCTTGCCATGAGCCGTGTTAATTTTTCTACTACACAGTTTTCACGGTGTTTTGTGCCGGCCATGGTTGACTTGTGGAATAAGTTGCCAAATGAGCTAGTCAATTCGTCTCATCTCCATTTTTAAGTCTAGAGTTAATGCTTTTTTGCAGCATTAATTCTAATTTTTAAACTTATTTTATTCTATTTTATATATATATTATTTTAGCTATATATCAGTATATACAGTATACAGCTGTTTTAATATGTGTATATGTGTCATTTTAATATGACAGTATACAGTATATGTTTAATATGTGTATATGTATATACAGTATACTATAATATGTACAGTATATACAGTATACAGTATATGTTTAATATGTGTATATGTACAGTATATACAGTATACAGTATATGTTTTAATATGTGTATATGTACAGTATATACAGTATACAGTATATGTTTTTATTTTTTCCTAAGTTGCCGTAGTCTCTCTCCAGTGCCTCCGGGTGTTTTGTGTGGATTGATCTTGATGGTGTTTCTGCACCCTGGTTGGAGACTTCGGCATCTCATATAATAATAATAATAATAATAATAGTGAGAACATTAATAAAGGTGTCTATAAGCGTGAGGTGAAAGGTCAGAGAGGGAGAGGCAGACCGATAATGTGATGGAAGGATGGAGTTAAGAGGTATATGAATGAAAGTCGTGCTAAGTGGGTTGAAGGGCACCGGTTGACGGATGTCAGAGGAATATGGGGGCGATTCATTTGTGGCCAGTCTCCCAGTGATCAAGGTGTCTTTCAATAGATAAACACATAGATAGATAAATAGACATAATGACGGTAATATTTGTCAAACACACATGTTCTGTACGAGCAAACCCGAAATTGGTTTAACCCCTTCTGTACCGGCGACGTCTTTTTAATTTTATTCTGGCTACTACCAATCAATATTATCCAGTTTATGTAGGGTCTCTAGGAATTATAAGGCTTCGAACTATCTCAATTAACCCTTTTAACTAGCACAGATCTTTCCTAATCTGCATACAATAGTCTAAATACAGGTATAATAAAGTATAACAGACGTCGCTGGTACAGAAGGGGTTAACTCAAAGCACGGCAAGGATCTCTATAAACCAACAATATCCAGTTATCGTTCAGCCAATACATTCTGAAAACCTCCACGTTGTTGAAAGACCACTTCTCGAAAAACCGATAAGGATTTTTCGTTCAATATGGAATTATCTTGATGGGCTAGTGGAACGGAAAGCTTTACAACGGACATGTTGCGTTCGGTTTAGGGCGCATTTACCAGAGCGATTCTTACAACTATATTTGGAATATCTGGGATTGTTATTGTTATTACTATTATTATTATTATTAGTAGTAGTAGTAGTACTATTATCAATCTTATTATTATCATTATTTGTGTTATAATTATTATTATTATTATTATTATTATTATTATTATTGTTATTAATATTATTATTTTTGTTGTTGTTTGTATTGTTATTATTACAATTTCTATTTATCGATATAATTTATTTAAGAGTTGATGTATATACGTTTTAAGTTCAGTTCTTACTCAAGGATTTGCAGCTTTTTTATCAGAATTATTACGTGTATTATCGCGCTAAGAAGTCATGACTCGATTCCCAGTACCTTTTGTTCAGAAAGTGCTATCTGGCAACTATTGAGGCGCTACTATATTCATATATTACACACCGGGGAGAACTGTATTGAAGGAAACAATACCAAAAACACGATATACAAGTATTGTTGCAATATATTTATCTCATTATGTGAGAGCATACCAAATAATACGAAAGTTTAGACTAACCCGAACGAAAAAAAATGAAACTCGTAGTATTTCGCTCACTAGATTCAGGATTAAAATGTGGAGCAAGTTTCTTAATGCTTGTATTACTTTTTAAACCAACAATACTGGGAGAAAAGTATCTCATAAAATTAAAACCAACAGATAAAACTAATATTCAAACCATAAGTGTCAATAAATCACGTAAATAAACATATAACAGATTGTTTTTTCCACATTTTATTCTCTATGTGGGACAACAGTCTGCCTGAAAAACAAGCGGTCTCCAGTATATTTTGGAAGAAAGCTTGAATACTCGAGAACAGCTTGTAATTTGTATAGACAAACAATGAATTTTCACTTTTAGAATATATAATAACCCATAGGGAGACCCATATAAAAACGGAAGATGGAAAGGCAAGTGTAAAAGGACAAAGGTGAATATAAACGCAAAAAGATATACTTCCTCTCATATCCTGACAATGACTGACTCGGTCGCTGAATATCCTACCGTTCCTACGGGCCTGGGAGTGCAACATGCTAGATAGCGCATGTAAATTAATTACTCTCATTATTCTATTAAGAAATTGTAAACAAACATTACTTATATTTATTCAAACTTCAACATAAATACAAATTGGAGGGCATAAATAGGTTAATTTTCTAAGTAGGCCAATTATTGGAAATATCCAAAGACCTATAGTTTAAAATTTGGAAACGACCGGGCTCCGAGGGGCAGTGGAGAGTTGCCAGCTGTAGCTAGATTTGGGAACTATTGTCCGATCCTTAGAAAAAGCGAGTCATGACTTCTTAGCGCGATTTGTACATATGGTTTTAAGTGCCTGTATTCATATATGCACATACAATTAAGGGAGCTCACTTCGCTTTTTTCTCTTTCTCTCCCTCTCTTTGGCTTGTATCCATTTGGCCCAATTCAGCCTACTGTTTTAAGACGTTTACCCCCATCCAGGTGTTAATATTTGCCTGGCGAGCGGTAGTGAGCTAGCATATACCAGTATATATTTTTGTTTTGACAAAAGCTAAATTTGTAAATTTTTCGATAAAAAAAAATATCCGGCAAAGCCGGATATCTCAATACAATGCTGGCTTGCTATCGCTCGTCAGGATGAAATCGACACCTGGATTGGGATAAACGTCTTAAAACAGTTGTCTGAATGGGGCCGAATGGATACAAGCCAGGGAAAGAGAGAAAAGGAGAGAAAGGTAAAAAAAACGTTGACCCCCCTTAAGTATAAGTTTGCATTTGTATGTACACTTCAGAGAAATGTAAATTGTAGGAGTAAGATGACACGCGATATTGATGACAATTTCTGACATTTTACAAGCAACAGGCTGGGACTCCTTTTATTGTTGACATTTTACAAGCAACAGGCTGGGACTCCATTTATTGTTGACATTTTACAAGCAACAGGCAGGGACTCCTTTTATTGTTGACATTTTACAAGCAACAGGCTGGGACTCCTTTTATTGTTGACATTTTACAAGCAACAGGCTGGGACTCCTTTTATTGTTGACATTTTACAAGCAACAGGCTGGGACTCCTTTTATTGTTGACATTTTACAAGCAACAGGCTGGGACTCCTTTTATTGTTGACATTTTACAAGCAACAGGCTGGGATCCTTTTATTGTTGACATTTTACAAGCAACAGGCTGGGACTCCTTTATTGTTGACATTTTACAAGCAACAGGCTGGGACTCCTTTATTGTTGACATTTTACAAGCAACAGGCTGGGACTCCTTTTATTGTTGACATTTTACAAGCAACAGGCTGGGACTCCTTTTATTGTTGACATTTTACAAGCAACAGGCTGGGACTCCTTTTATTGTTGACATTTTACAAGCAACAGGCTGGGACTCCTTTTATTGTTGACATTTTACAAGCAACAGGCTGGGACTCCTTTTATTGTTGACATTTTACAAGCAACAGGCTGGGACTCCTTTTATTGTTGACATTTTACAAGCAACAGGCTGGGACTCCTTTTATTGTTGACATTTTACAAGCAACAGGCTGGGACTCCTTTTATTGTTGACATTTTACAAGCAACAGGCTGGGACTCCTTTTATTGTTGATATTTGGCAGCTATTTAAAGTGGCCCAATTCCTATAAAGCTGTAATTCAGACAATGCCAGACTAATATTGCGGAAAAATCTCTCACTAATGGATTAAGTTGTGTTGGTGGTGTAATGGTGTAGATGCTTATGTTCTGGATGTGGTGTCCCGAGTTCGAATCCCGGGAGGACCATATGCTTTCATTAGTTTTTTCAAGTGCATTGGGGTTTGTAATTGATGATTTATGTTATTTTTTTATTTTTTTTTACTTTCTCTCCTTTTCTCTCTTCCCCTAGCTTGTATCCATTCGACCCCATTCAGCCAACTGTTTTAAGACGTTTATCCCCATCCAGGTGTCGATTTTTCCCGGCGTGCGAGAGCGAGCCAGCATTGTATGGAGAAATCCGGCTTCACCGGAGACATTTTTCTATCGAAAAATTAACAAATTTAGCTTGCTGTCAAAACGAAAACAAATATATGATGGCTCGCTACCGCTCGCCAGGAAAATATTGACACCTGGATGGGGGTAAACGTCTTAAAACAATAAGCTGAATGGGGCCGGATGGATACAAGCCAAAGAGAAAGGGAGAGAAAAAGAAAACAAGCAAGGTGGGCTCCCTTAAGAACGGGATGTTACTTAGGTCTACGGGGTCCGTTTGCCATATTTCAGTTACTTTAATTACTTCTAAGTCACTTTTATTAATGACATTATTATGGGCATTGTTAGATGGCATTTGTTTATATTTGTTTTATTTGTTCAGCCCTGTTCATCCAAAGCTAATATGATTATGACGTATAATATTGTTTGTATTAGTTTATCTATTCATATTTGTTTTCACCAACTCACCAATTAATTTACAAATTAACCTAACTAATGAAATCAATGAAAGTATTGAATACATGTGGTACTCCAAGGACTCGAACCTAGGATACTCACACCGAAATTCCGCACATTAAGCATTAAGCTATCAAGACAGTTAAAGGTTTATGTACAAGCCTACGATATTTTATGCATTCTCGAATACTGCATATTAATTTTAGCCTGTACATATATGCAACTGCACTCTGATAACGTAATGATTAGAAGAATGGAAGGGTAATTAATGGGGCACTAAACCACAAAGGAAGGCCTCGCTATAAATCACTGTTTAACCTGGATAAATTCCTATTTGTTTTCACCAACTCACCAATTTAATTTTCAACAATACACAACTAATGACATCATTGAACGCAATGAATACACGTGGCACCTCTACTTGATAATATGAAATAAATATATATTTATTCCCAATGCTTGATAAACTGGCCTAGAGCTGAATTGAAATGTGTTTTTTCTATTACTAAAACGTAAAATACGTTTTATGTTATGGTGCAGAGTAAATATAACTGTTATCATTATGTATATGTTATGGATTAATATAACTGTTATCATTACTATGTTATAATATATGTTATCATTATGTCTATGGATTAATATAATGTTATCATTATGTATATGTTATGGATTATTATAACTGTTATCATTATGTATATGTTATGGATTAATATAACTGTTCATTATGTATATGTTATGGATTAATATAACTGTTATCATTATGTATATGTTATGGATTAATATAACTGTTATCATTATGTATATGTTATGGATTAATATAACTGTTATCATTATGTATATGTTATGGATTAATATAACTGTTATCATTATGTATATGTTATGGATTAATATAACTGTTATCATTATGTATATGTTATGGATTATATAACTGTTATCATTATGTATATGTTATGGATTAATATAACTGTTATCATTATGTATATGTTATGGATTAATATAACTGTTATCATTATGTTATGTTATGGATTAATATAAACTGTTATCATATGTATATGTTATGGATTAATATAACTGTTATCATTATGTATATGTTATGGATTAATATAACTGTTATCATTATGTTATGTTATGGATTAATATAACTGTTATCATTATGTATATGTTTGGATTAATATAACTGTTATCATTATGTATATGTTATGGATTAATATAACTGTTATCATTATGTATATGTTAGGGATTAAATAACTGTTATCATTATGTATAGGTTATGGATTAATATAACTGTTATCATTATGTATATGTTAGGGATGATAATAACTGTTATCAGTATGTATGTTATGGATTAATATAACTGTTATCATTATGTATATGTTATGGATTAATATAACTGTTATCATTATGTATATGTTATGGATTATATAACTGTTATCATTATGTATATGTTATGTTAAGATAACTGTTATCATTATGTATATGTTATGGATTAATATAACTGTTATCATTATGTATATGTTTGGATTAATATAACTGTTATCATTATGTATATGTTATGGATTAATATAACTGTTATCATTATGTATATGTTATGGATTAATATAACTGTTTATCATTATGTATATTGTTATGGATTAATATAACTGTTATCATTATGTATATGTTATGGATTAATATAACTGTTATCATTATGTATAGTTATGGATTAATAGGGAACTGTTATCATATGTATATGTTATGGATTACTATAACTGTTATCATTATGTCTGTTATGGATTATTATAACTGTTATCATTATGTTATATGTTATGGATTAATATAACTGTTATCATTAATGTATATGTTATGGATTAATATAACTGTTATCATTATGTATATGTTATGGATTAATATAACTGTTATCATTATGTATATGTTATGGATTAATATAACTGTTATCAATTATGTATATGTTAATGGATTAATAATAACTGTTATCATTATGTATATGTTATGGATTAATATAACTGTTATCATTATGTATATGTTATGGATTAATATAACTGTTATCATTATGTATATGTTATGGATTAATATAACTGTTATCATTATGTATATGTTATGGATTAATATAACTGTTGTCGTAGTATGTAAGTATGTACGTCGTAATATGTATGTCGTAGTATGTATGTATGTATGTACGTCGTAGTATGTAAGTATGTACGTCGTAATATGTATGTCGTAGTATGTATGTATGTACGTCGTAGTATTTAAGTATGTACGTCGTAGTATGTAAGTATGTACGTCGTAATAT
>CM064490.1:19395587-19453087 GCA_032716605.1 Paralithodes platypus
TCAGTAACGAAGGAGTATACGGTAAAACTGAACATTTCTGGCTCACTCATTTTTTTGAGCGGCTGAACAAAAAAACTTTACCCACATAACCAAATTGCCTACCACCAGACGTTAGAAGTGTTTTTTATCTATTTTCTTGTGTCTATTTATTCATCTATTTACTTATTTTATATTATTTATATTGTTTTGGCGTTGGCGATCATGAATTAGTTGTATTCTAAAAACTCGTTAAAGACATAAGGAGAAGAGCAGACTGATTGCCAGCAGTCTTAAGATTTCGAGCAATTTAGAAACCCCAGGCACGGCGACGAGCATGGTAAATTTCGCAAGAGAATGAATATACATTCTATACTGTAATTACGAATATATGATTAGAATGAATACAATTATATTCAGAATACTCATGAACTAACAACTAACATGAGTCTAATTTATGTTCATGCCATCAAAGTCTCGTTAAAATTGATGTTCAGATAAAATAACCTATATATATATACAGTATATATATATATTACCGTGTAGTAGTATATCTTTATATATTAAGATGATATATAGTATATATATATATATATATAAATAGTAATTCTAGTAGATATATATAGGATAAAGGATAAGGATGGAAATGACGCCCTGGAAACATCTTGAACTTTATTTTTTTGCGAATTTTCGGCTCGCACGCAGCCATCTTCGAGGAGCAATACAGAACCTAAAAATAGAGTTCTACAATCTAGAAATCATACAAAAAGAACGGGTTGACGCTAAAAGAGTAATAGTTATATATAAGAAAACAACACTCTAAGTGGTATAGTGAAACTAAATCAATGAATATTTAAAACAATTGAGTTTACAAAATTAAGAAATTATTCTATGCAAGATAAGGTGGTAAAATATAAATTAAACAATAATACGCTAAGATTGAACACCAAACAATGCTTCAGAGAAGGCAAAAATGTTCTACTAAAGAGAGATTCCCGGTTTTTACAAATCTAGAAAAACAATAAAAAAATGAAATACACAAACATTTACTCAGAAAACTTGTCCACGAAACAAAAAGAGTTATCAGCAATAACTATTCTTACATGAAACCCACCAATAAAAGTTACCAAAAAACGTTTAAACAACACTTTACGTATATATACTGAATAGAAATGTCTAACGCACAATAATTATCAAAGACAACCAACTCACACTTAGGGACCAATAGTCAATTTTTGACTCCAGTTTCAACTACACCACCTATGCTTAAAATAAATAATCAAAAAATCATACACGAAAACTTACCGCAAACTCGAGGGAAGAAGAGAGGGTACTGAGCGTATAGGGATCAAACAAGGACAAGTGACCAAACGTAGAACGGATTAGTTTGGCAAGGGAAAGAGGTGCCCGAAAAGTTGAATTGAAATAATATAAAACAAAAGGGCGAAGGACAAGAAACAAAAACCGTACAACACACCAAATAATATAGATGCTGTGAAGACAGAGTGGGGACGTTAAACCAATTATTGGCAAGATTAATTTCGGGATTTTGACTCTTAATTAGTAATTTTTCGCCTACAAGTGCATCATTAGGATATCCCTAAAAGCATACCACCGCTGATGATGTGTCATACTCACCTATATATATAAAGAATATATTATATATATTATATATATATATATATATATATATATATATATATATATATATATTGTGTATAAATATATATATATATATATACATATATGACGTATTTATTACTATATACCTAACTTGATCTGAACATCTATCTAAATGGACATATTTGCAAAAATAAAATAGCAAGAGTTGACGAACATTTGTCGGTAGCTGTACCTGTTGAACTTGGTTGATGGCCAGAACTCGACAATGGTGAGTTACTACCTTAGAGTAATATCAACAATAGTATATTATTCAGTATACATAACCTTATATTTTGTATTTGATGTTATTCCCAAGGAGTGAGTGTAAATAATCAAATAGTGAGTTATTTTATATAAACTAAATGTTACTTAGAAGGTAAGTGTGGTGTCAGTGTTCCTTGCCAGTCTCTACGGGTTTCAAGCAGCCCGTTAATATACTATTTGTCTCACTTCATAATAGTTGGTGTCAGTGTTCCCTTGCCAGTCTCTACGGGTTTCAAGCAGCCCGTTAATAATACTATTTGTCTCACTTCATAATAGTTGGTGTCAGTGTTCCCTTGCCAGTCTCTACGGGTTTCAAGCAGCCCGTTAATAATACTATGTCTCACTTCATAATAGTTGGTGTCAGTGTTCCCTTGCCAGTCTCTACGGGTTTCAAGCAGCCCGTTAATAATACTATTTGTCTCACTTCATAATAGTGGCCACTTAAGGGGAGACGGTCGTTTTTCAGGGCTCCTTTCTCCCTAGTGATTAGTCCCATTGGTTTTGAGATTTTTAGACGTTCAGCCCATTTGTTTGGCGATTTTAAGACCTTTCGTCCCATATTATTATACATTTTAAGACCTATCGTGCCATTTAGGTGTTGATTTTTTCCTGGCGAGCGATAGCGAGCCTGTATTTTTAAGAGGAACTGGCGTCGGCCGGGACATTTTTCTACCGAAAAATGTACAAATTTATCTTGAGGGGGGTCTAGGGTCTGTTTTTCTAAGTTTGAGGGATGTCTAGCGAGGAAACTAAGAATTTATGAATGAATTCATATATAGGCCAAACAAGCAGTGAGTGTCCCCTTAAGGCCAGATGTTGAGTTATGTATTTATATGTTTTATTTATATATTTATTAATTAAATAAATAAATACCGGTATATAATTACATATATATTTTTAGTTTCCTCCCTAGACCACCATCAAGCTTGAAAATAAACAGACCCCCAAGATACTCTTTCCAGATAACTTTGTGCATTTATTGGTAGAAAATGCTCCTGCCAAAGGCCGATTCCTAATAAATTGCAGGCTTGCTATCACTCGCCAAGAACTAATCGACACCTAAATGGCACGAAATGTCTTAAAATCGCCAAAACAATGGGGTGAATGCCTTATTAATTTCTAACTTGGTCTAAGGAAGAAACTAAAAAGAATATAATAAGTAAATAAATATATATATATATATATATATATATACAACAATCTGTCATTAAGTTTGTATTGTTATCGGTAAAAAAAAATTTTATCTTAGATTGCAGACTCACTCTCGCTCGCCAGAAAAAAATTGACACCTTAATGGTGGCAAAACTTCTCACAATCGCCAAGCTAATAGGGGGAAACCAGAAGCCCAAAAGGTCCCCCTCGGTAAATGATACAGTTAAGGGGGAAGTGCTTGGTTTTTAGTCTATATATTTATCTATTTATGTATTTTTCAGTTTCCTCACTAAACCTCCATCAAGCTTAAAATTACACCTCATAGACCCCTTTTCAAGATATATTTGTACATTTTTCGGCAGACAAATTTCGCACGCCAGGAGAAAATCGACACCTAAATATCACGAAAGGTCTTAAAATTGACATAAATGGAGCAAAAGTTCGTAAAATCGCCAAATTAATAGGGCAAACGTCTTAATATATCAAAATCAATGGGGCTAAACATGAGGGAGAAAAGGATCCAGGAACAATTCCCACAAGTGGAAACCTCCCCTTAAGGGAGCCCACCTCGCTTGTTTTCTCTTTCTCTCCCTTTCTCTTTGGCTTTTATCCATTCGGCCCCATTCAGCCTACTGTTTTAAGACGTTTACCCCCATCCAGGTGTAAATATTTTCCTGGTGAGCGGTAGCGAGCCAGCCTGAATATATATTTGTTTTGACAGCAAGCTAAATTTGTACATTTTTCGATAGAGAAATGTCTCTGTCGAAGCCGGATTTCTCCATACAATACTGGCTCGCGATCGCTCGCCAGGAAGAAATCGACACCTGGATGGGGATAAACGTCTTAAAACAGTTGACTGAATGGGGCCGAATCGATGCAAGCCAGGGAAAGAGAGAAAAGGAGAGAAAGAGAAAAAAAAACGAGGTGGGCACCCTTAAAGAAAGAGATACCATGATATAGTAGAGCAGATCGTTACAGGTGGAGGGTATATATATACAGGTGGAGGGTATATATATACAGGTGGAGGGTATATATATACAGGTGGAGGGTATATATACAGGTGGAGGGTATATATATACAGGTGGAGGGTATATATATACAGGTGGAGGGTATATATATACAGGTGGAGGGTATATATATACAGGTGGAGGTATATATATACAGGTGGAGGGTATATATATAGAGGTGGAGGGTATATATACAGGTGGAGGGTATATATATACAGGTGGAGGGTATATATATACAGGTGGAGGATATATATATACAGGTGGAGGGTATATATATACAGGTGGAGGATATATATATACAGGTGGAGGGTATATATACAGGTGGAGGGTATATATACAGGTGGAGGGTATATATATACAGGAGGAGAGTATATATACAGGTGGAGGGTATATATATACAGGGGGAGGGTATATATATACAGGTGGAGGGTATATATATACAGGTGGAGGGTATATATATACAGGTGGAGGGTATATATATACAGGTGGAGGGTATATATACAGGTGGAGGGTATATGTATACAGGTGGAGGGTATATATATACAGGTGGAGGGTATATATATACAGGTGGTGGGTATATATACAGGTGGAGGGTATATATATACAGGTGGAGGGTATATATACAGGTGGAGGGTATATATATACAGGGAGGGGGGGACCAACGACGTACCCCCCGACACCTTTAAATGAGAGGTTACATCAATAGCACCCCCCCCCCCCCTTTGGTTGCTATAGTGATCAGCCTCCCCCCCCCCCCCCCTCATCCTCTCCCCCCTCACACCATCGTTCGTCACACCGTATATTGCTATAGCTACCGTCACACCGTATATTGCTATAGCTACCGTCACACCGTATATTGCTATAGCTACCGTCACACCGTATATTGCTATAGCTACCGTCACACCGTATATTGCTATAGCTACCGTCACACCGTATATTGCTATAGCTACCGTCAGACGATTATATCTCTCCACAGTTTAAGGGGGGTCACCGGCTTTTTTTATCGTCCTCTCCTTTTCTCTCTTTCCCTGGCTTGTATCCATTCGGCCCCATTCAGCCAACTGTTTTAAGACGTTTATCCACATCCAGGTGTCGATTTCTTCCTGGCGAGCGATAGCGAGCCAGCTTTGTATGGAGAACATTTTTCTATTGAAAAATTTACAAATTTAGCTTACTGTCAAAACAAAATATATATATATATGCTGGCTTGCTACCGCTCGCCAGGAAAATATTGACACCTGGATGGGAGTAAACGTCTTAAAACAGTTGGCTGAATGGGGCCGAATGAATATAAACCAAAGAGAGAGGGAGAGAAAGAGCAAACAAGTGAGGTGGGCTCCCTTAAGATATCGAGTTATTTTAAGGAGTACAAAGGAGTACAAAGGAAATCAAGCAACAACAGATCTAGTGACCCTTCTAGGTTGCTTGTCCTCCAAAACACTGAGGATCAAGTGTCCAAACAGTGGTTTAGAGTGGGTAAGGGAACATTGGAAAGGGAACTACTGCCCTGCCACTAACGTGGCAGGACTAGGAAGTTAGTAGGGGACATATGGGTTAGTAACTGAGGGGAGGATAAAGTTATTCATTTACAAACGCAGTCAGTCGCGGGTTTGATGCGAGATATTTGTCTAGGCGGAATTTAAATGAATCAACGGTGCTGCAGTCTATAACGTCTCGGGGAAGCCCATTCCACAAGTTGACAACTCGATTGAAGAAGAAATTCTTAGATTCGTGCGAGTTAAAATATTTACCAATAATTTTGCAACCGTTTCCCCGCGTGTAACCCCGCGTGTAATTAGATTGGTCGATAGTGAAGTACTTACTACAGTTCATATTGTCGATGCCTTTGATGATTTTGAACACTTGAATTAAGTCGCCTCTTAATCTGCGCTGGGTTAAAGGAAATAGATTTAATTCTCTAAGACGCTCTTCGTATGGTTTGTTCTTTAGGCTAGGTATCATTTTGGTAACTCTACGTTGAAACTCGTTCTAGCTTGTTTATATCTTTTTGGTAATAGGGGCACCAGGATTGAACGCAGTATTCCAGAAGAGGGCGGACTAAGGAATTGTAAAGGGTTTGGATAACTTCTTTGGATTTATGCTCAAATGACCTGCCTATAAAGCCAATTATTTTGTTTGCCTTCTTAACAACTTCTGAACATTGTTGACTCGGTTTTAGGTTACTCGATATTGTTACTCCCAGATCAGTTTCTCTGTTTACATTCTTAAGCTGAGTGCCATTCATCGAATAGTTTGCTTTCTCATTTAGGTATCCGACATGTAGTACTTTACATTTATCCGCATTGAAACTCATTTGCCAAATTTGGGCCCAACATGACAATTTATCTAGATTGTGTTGCATATCGTCAACTTGTTCTTTTGAGAGTACGCTATTTGCAATTTTTGTATCGTCAGCAAATTTTGAGATTGTGCAGGTGAGACCCTCATCTATGTCGTTGATGTAAATTAGAAAGAGAATTGGTCCTAGTACCGATCCCTGGGGTACCCCGCTACTTACATTGGTCCATTTAGATGCCTTACCGTTTATGACTACCCTTTGCTTTCTGTTGCTGAGCCAATTTTCTATCCATTTCAACACACCGTCTTGTATTCCATGCGCTTTTAGTTTTAGCAGTAAACGTTTGTGGGGAACTTTGTCAAAGGCCTTTTGAAAATCAAGGTATATAATATCTACAGCTTTACTCTCATCGTAGAGGTTGAGGATATCGTGGAAGAAGTCTAAGAGGTTTGTTAAACAGGAACGTTTTTTACGAAAGCCGTGTTGAGTATCTTTAAGTATGTTATTTTCCTCCAAGTGATTTACGAGTCTGTCTCGTATGACCGTTTCTAGCATTTTACATACAACTGAGGTTAAGCTAATTGGACGATAGTTACTGGGTAGGGATTTGCTGCCTTTTTTTAATATCGGTGTTACGTTGGCTAGCTTCCACTGATCAGGCATAGTTCCAGACTGCAAGGATTTATTGAATAGTAATGTCAGTGGTTTGGAGAGCTCATTCTTAGCTTCCTTTAGAACTCTAGGCGAGATTGTATCAGGTCCTGGCGTTTTATTTACCTTGAGTTTATCTAAACAATTCAATACTTCTCTCTCTGTAACGGTGATATTGCTTAGAACATCTGAATTATCAATCTGAATCGGCGATGGTGTAGGGATATCACTGAGGTCTTCTGTTGTAAAAACTGATGCAAAGAAGGTATTGAGGGCATTACTCATTTGTACTTCGTCTTTGGTGTATTCTCCTTTTTCATCGACTAACGGTCCAACAGTTGAAGTAACTACTTTTTTCTTTCTGATATAACTATAGAATTCTTTCGGGTTTGTTTTACTTTGATTCGCAATATGTAACTCTAAGGTCTTTTTACTTTGCTTAATTAACTTTTTGGCTTTGCGTCGTAGCTCTACAAATTTCACCCGTTCTTCGTCATTTTGTGAGGATTTTAATCTATCATTAGCACATTTTTTAGCAAGCAGGCAGTTTGAAATATCTTATTCCACCATTTGGGCTTATTATTATGGCCTGGACGCCGTATTTTCGATGGTATGCAGTCTTGCACTGCTTTTAGGTAAGTGGTTTCGAATAACTTCCAAGATGTATTTATGTCGTTATTGTTAATTAAAAAGCTCCAGTCAGTTTCTTTAAACATAGCTCTAAGTTTATGGAAGTTTGCTTTCTTGAAATTAGGGACTTTTTCGATGCTACTATTTGGTTCGTTACTAGTAAACTTTAAAGTGAAAGTTATCGTACGATGGTCGCTGTTACTGAATTCATCACCAACATTCAAATTCTCTATCAATTCTTCTTTTGTTGCAAGTACAATGTCAAGAACGTTATTACCACGGGTCGGCATTCGAACAAATTGATAAAGCGAACTCTCTTGCAAGTTCGTATACAAGTCATGTCCGGAGTGTGAAGTAAGAGTATCGCCCCACTTGGTCACAGGTAAATTAAAGTCGCCAAAAATTACGGTATCTTGTGAGTTACTTACATCTGCAATTTGTTCGTAAATTTCTCGGTCAGTTTGCACTGATTGAGCTGGAGGTCTGTATATTAACGCAAGTATTATTTTTGTACCTTTATTATTCTTTATTAGCACAAAAGATGTGTCGACGTTCACAATTTGAGGTTTTGACACGAGGGTCGGGTTAAGACTTTCTTTGATATAAAATAAAACGCCACCTCCATTTTCATTTATTCGGCTGTTCTCAAACATTACATAACCGGGAAGTGAATACTCTGCTAAAAAGTCTCTATCTTGTGTATTGAGCCAAGATTCTGTTATGCCAATCACATCATAATTTTCTGTAAACACTAGTTCCTCTAAATCTGAAAATTTATTGCGTATGCTACGAGCGTTTGCATAGAAAACCTTTAAAGTTGCGGTTTTAGAACTCGCAGATCGTTCTTTCATCGAATTTTTGGTTCTGGTCGGATCTACATTTACATTCATGGCTGTCCTCGGTCCTCGGTCGTTATCCCTGACGGTTTTGAATTTGGGTCGTGTTGGTGGAGCTTTATCCAAATTCGCGGTTCTTGACGGATTAGTATTTAATTCCTTTGTAGATTGCCGTCCTCGCTGTCTTCGGTCCTCCTTCCTGGTTGTCCTGTGCTGTGTCGATTTCTTCTCCGAAAATCCTTCACCGCATCGTTGAGAAGACGCCCAAAACGCGCTGCTCCCACCTGGTTCAGATGAACTCCATCATCCGAAAACAAATAGTCATCGTAGTAGAAATTGTCCCAGGTGTCGACGAATCCCACGTTCTCCTTCCTGCAGAGGTTTGCTAGACAACGATTTGTGCTGGTGGCTATGTTGTAAAATCGGCTCTCTACACCGAGCCGGGGGACGATTCCTGAGACGATGATCCTTGATGACTTCTCCTTAAACGACTTGATCAGCTGCTGGTACTTTAAAAGCAAATCTTCCGACCGGGTTCGCTGTATATCGTTGGATCCAACGTGGATGACGTACATTGTATTTGCAGGGGCCAGCTTTGATACTTCGTCAACTGCTGCAACTACGTCATCCACACCACCACCAGGGATACAAAAACGCTTCCTGGTCTTAGGTGCCCTGGCGCAAAACTCTGTGAGCTGACCACGTATCATCGAGTCTCCCACGAGCCGGACTTCTTCTATTTCCTCTTCGTCATCTGAGTCTGCGAATATCTGGAAACGGTTTTGACACTCGGTAATCGGTATGTGTTTCCTGGTCTTGGGGCAAACGTTGTTCCTCACGACACGGAAGTTGTCTTGAGGGGGAAGAGAGTCGCTATTTGTATCTTGAGTATCGGAAACATCAGCTGAAATGGCTACTGTAGGCGTTGAATTGTTGGCAGTTGACGTTGGGGCGTTGGTGGCTGCTGGAGTTGCGGTGACAATTGAAGTTTGTGGCACTCCAACGTTGAGTGTTACAAACTCTTGGAGTGATTCCAGCTTCATGGTGAGGACGTTGATCTTGTTGTAGGCTTCATCTAATTTCACTGTAAAATTCTCTCGTTGCTGGCAGAGCCGGCAGACTTGAAGATCGATAGTAGCAAACATGGACTCACCAAACCTACCGGCGCAGTTCGCACAAGCGCGAGGCATGGTGACAGTCACTTTCTTCAGATCACTTCACTCACTTAAAAAACAATTCACTCACTTTACAACACTTCACTCACTTTAAAAACACTTCAATCACTTTAACCGAAAACAAATATGCTGAAATACGCAGAAATAGGATATCAGGGGTGATAGCCTAACCGAAAACAAAAATGTTGAGAATACGGAGAGAGGACGGGGAGCCCTATTACCAACATGACGCCCTAATCGTCAATATTCCTACTTTGTTATGGTTTCATTGTCATAATCTAAAGGTAAAGTACAATAAACACCGTAATACTGATTAAGGGGATAGTGGCTGGTTTTGGGGTCTAATAATTTATTTATTTATTTATGTTTTAGTTTCATTTGCTAGACCTCCATCATCAAGCTTAGAAAAACACCCCCTAGACCCCCCTTCAAGATAAATGTGTGCTTTTTTCGGTAGAAAAATTTCCTAGCCGAAGGCCGATTTCTTTTAAAATTACAGGCTCGCTATCGCTCACCAGGAAATAATCCACACCTAAATGGCACGAAAGGTCTTAAAATTTACAACGAAATGGAGCGAAAGGTGATAAAATCGCCAAATTAATGGGCCGAAGGTCTTAAAATCTGAAGACTAAAGGGGTTAAACACGAGGGAGAAGGGGGACCAGAAAAGCGGCCCATTCAGGGATTTTCTATTAGTTTGATCGCTAAACCTCTACTAATCTTAACAAACACACCCCCAGGACCACCCTTCGAGCTAAACCTCTACTAATCTTAACAAACACACCCCCAGGACCACCCTTCGAGCTAAACCTCTACTAATCTTAACAAAAACACCCCCAGGACAACCCTTCGAGCTAAACTTCTACTAATCTTAACAAAAACACCCCCAGGACCACCCTTCGAGCTAAACCTCTACTAATCTTAACAAAAACACCCCCAGGACCCCCTTCGAGCTAAACCTCTACTAATCTTAAACACACCCCCAGGACCACCCTTCGAGCTAAACCTCTACTAATCTTAACAAAAACACCCCCAGGACCACCCTTCGAGCTAAACCTCTACTAATCTTAACAAAAACACCCCCAGGACCACCCTTCGAGCTAAACCTCTACTAATCTTAACAAAAACACACCCCCAGGACCACCCTTCGAGCTAAACCTCTACTAATCTTAACAAAACACCCCAGGACCACCCTTCGGGCTAAACCTCTACTAATCTTAACAAAAACACCCCCAGGACCCCCCTTCGAGCTAAACCTCTAATCTTAACAAACACACCCCCAGGACCACCCTTCGAGCTAAACCTCTACTAATCTTAACAAAACACCCCCAGGACCACCCTTCGAGCTAAACCTCTACTAAACTTAACAAAAACACCCCCAGGACCACCCTTCCAACTCAACCTCTACTAATCTAACCAAAAACACCCCCAGGACCACCCTTCGAGCTAAACCTCTACTATCTTAACAAAAACACACCCCAGGACCACCCTTCGAGCTAAACCTCTACTAATCTTAACAAAAAACACCCCCAGGACCACCCTTCGAGCTAAACCTCTACTAATCTTAACAAAACACCCCCCCCAGGACCACCCTTCGAGCTAAAACCTCTACTAATCTTAACAAACACACCCCAGGACCACGCCTCGAGCTAAACCTCTACTAATCTTAACAAAAACACCCCCAGGACCACCCTTCGAGCTAAACCTCTACTAATCTTAACAAAACACCCCCAGGACCACCCTTCGAGCTAAACCTCTACTAATCTTAACAAAAACACCCCCAGGACCACCCTTCGAGCTAAACCTCTACTAATCTTAACAAAAACACCCCCAGGACCACCCTTCGAGCTAAACCTCTACTAATCTTAACAAAACACCCCCAGGACCACCCTTCGAGCTAAACCTCTACTAATCTTAACAAAAACACCCCCAGGACCACCCTTCGAGCTAAACCTCTACTAATCTTAACAAAAACACCCCCGAGACCACCCTTCGAGCTAAACCTCTACTAATCTTAACAAAAACACCCCCAGGACCACCCTTCGTAACTAACCTCTACTAATCTTAACAAAAACACACCCCAGGACCACCCTTCGAGCTAAACCTCTACTAATCTTAACAAAAACACCCCCAGGACCACCCTTCGAGCTAAACCTCTACTAATCTTAACAAAAACACCCCCAGGACCACCCTTCGAGCTAAACCTCTACTAATCTTAACAAAAAAACCCCCAGGACCACCCTTCGAGCTAAACCTCTACTAATCTTAACAAAAACACCCCCAGGACCACCCTTCGAGCTAAACCTCTACTAATCTTAACAAAACACCCCCCAGGACCACCCTTCGAGCTAAACCTCTACTAATCTTAACAAAACACTCCCAGGACCACCCTTCGAGCTAAACCTCTACTAATCTTAACAAAAACACCCCCAGGACCACCCTTCGAGCTAAACCTCTACTAATCTTAACAAAAACACCCCCAGGACCACCCTTCGAGCTAAACCTCTAGTAATATTAACAAAAACATCCCCAGGACCAACCTTCGAGGTAAACCTCTACTAATCTTAACAAAACACACCCCCAGGAGCAGCCTTCGAGCTAAACCTCTACTATTCTTAACAAACACCTCCCCAGGACCACCCTTCGAGCTAAACCTCTACTAATCTTAACAAACACCCCCAGGACCACCCTTCGAGCTAAACCTCTACTAATCTTAACAAAAACACCCCCAGGACCACCCTTCGAGCTAAACCTCTACTAATCTTAACAAACACCCCCAAGACCACCCTTCGAGCTAAACCTCTACTAATCTTAACAAACACACCCCCAGGACCACCCTTCGAGCTAAACCTCTACTAATCTTAACAAAAACACCCCCAGGACCACCCTTCGAGCTAAACCTCTACTAATCTTAACAAAAACACCCCCAGGACCACCCTTCGAGCTAAACCTCTACTAATCTTAACAAAAACACACCCCCAGGACCACCCTTCGAGCTAAACCTCTACTAATCTTAACAAAAACACCCCCAGGACCACCCTTCGAGCTAAACCTCTACTAATCTTAACAAAAACACCCCCAGGACCACCCTTCGAGCTAAACCTCTACTAATCTTAACAAAAACACCCCCAGGACCACCCTTCGAGCTAAACCTCTACTAATCTTAACAAAAACACCCCCAGGACCACCCTTCAAGCTAAACCTCTACTAATCTTAACAAAAACACCCCCCAGGACCACCCTTCGAGCTAAACCTCTACTAATCTTAACAAAAACACCCCCAGGACCACCCTTCGAGCTAAACCTCTACTAATCTTAACAAACACCTCCCCAGGACCACCCTTCGAGCTAAACCTCTACCAATCTTAACAAACACACCCCCAGGACCACCCTTCGAGCTAAACCTCTACTAATCTTAACAAAAACACCCCCAGGACCACCCTTCGAGCTAAACCTCTACTAATCTTAACAAAAACACCCCCAGGACCACCCTTCGAGCTAAACCTCTACTAATCTTAACAAAACACCCCCAGGACCACCCTTCGAGCTAAACCTCTACTAATCTTAACAAAAACACCCCCAGGACCACCCTTCGAGCTAAACCTCTACTAATCTTAACAAACACACCCCAGGACCACCCTTCGAGCTAAACCTCTACTAATCTTAACAAAAACACCCCCAGGACCACCCTTCGAGCTAAACCTCTACTAATCTTAACAAAAACACCCCCAGGACCACCCTTCGAGCTAAACCTCTACTAATCTTAACAAAAAACACCCCCAGGACCACCCTTCGAGCTAAACCTCTACTAATCTTAACAAAAACACCCCCAGGACCACCCTTCGAGCTAAACCTCTACTAATCTTAACAAAAACACCCCCAGGACCACCCTTCGAGCTAAACCTCTACTAATCTTAACAAAAACACCCCCAGGACCACCCTTCGAGCTAAACCTCTACTAATCTTAACAAAAACACCCCCAGGACCACCCTTCGAGCTAAACCTCTACTAATCTTAACAAAAACACCCCCAGGACCACCCTTCGAGCTAAACCTCTACTAATCTTAACAAAAACACCCCCAGGACCACCCTTCGAGCTAAACCTCTACTAATCTTAACAAAAACACCCCCAGGACCACCCTTCGAGCTAAACCTCTACTAATCTTAACAAAAACACCCCCAGGACCACCCTTCGAGCTAAACCTCTACTAATCTTAACAAAAACCACCCCCAGGACCACCCTTCGAGCTAAACCTCTACTAATCTTAACAAAAACACCCCCAGGACCACCCTTCGAGCTAAACCTCTACTAATCTTAACAAAAACACCCCCAGGACCACCCTTCGAGCTAAACCTCTACTAATCTTAACAAAAACACCCCCAGGACCACCCTTCGAGCTAAACCTCTACTAATCTTAACAAACACACCCCCAGGACCACCCTTCGAGCTAAACCTCTACTAATCTTAACAAAAACACCCCCAGGACCACCCTTCGAGCTAAACCTCTACTAATCTTAACAAAAACACCCCCAGGACCACCCTTCGAGCTAAACCTCTACTAATCTTAACAAAAACACCCCCCAGGACCACCCTCCGAGCTACACCTCTACTAATCTTAACAAACACACCCCAGGACCACGCTTCGAGCTAAACCTCTACTAATCTTAACAAAAACACCCCCAAGACCACCCTTCGAGCTAAACCAACTCTAATCTTAACAAACACACCCCCAGGACCACCCTTCGAGCTAAACCTCTACTAATCTTAACAAAAACACCCCCAGGACCACCCTTCGAGCTAAACCTCTACTAATCTTAACAAAACACACCCCCAGGACCACCCTTCGAGCTAAACCTCTACTAATCTTAACAAAAACACCCCCAGGACCACCCTTCGAGCTAAACCTCTACTAATCTTAACAAAAACACCCCCAGGACCACCCTTCGAGCTAAACCTCTACTAATCTTAACAAAAACACCCCCAGGACCACCCTTCGAGCTAAACCTCTACTAATCTTAACAAAAACACCCCCAGGACCACCCTTCGAGCTAAACCTCTACTAATCTTAACAAAAACACCCCCAGGACCACCCTTCGAGCTAAACCTCTACTAATCTTAACAAAAACACCCCCAGGACCACCCTTCGAGCTAAACCTCTACTAATCTTAACAAAAACACCCCCAGGACCACCCTTCGAGCTAAACCTCTACTAATCTTAACAAAAACACCCCCAGGACCACCCTTCGAGCTAAACCTCTACTAATCTTAACAAAAACACCCCAGGACCACCCTTCGAGCTAAACCTCTACTAATCTTAACAAAAGACACCCCCAGGACCACCCTTCGAGCTAAACCTCTACTAATCTTAACAAAAACACCCCCAGGACCACCCTTCGAGCTAAACCTCTACTAATCTTAACAAAAACACCCCCAGGACCACCCTTCGAGCTAAAACCTCTACTAATCTTAACAAAA
The DNA here is from genome assembly GCA_032716605.1 of Paralithodes platypus. Classification (NCBI taxonomy): domain Eukaryota; kingdom Metazoa; phylum Arthropoda; class Malacostraca; order Decapoda; family Lithodidae; genus Paralithodes; species Paralithodes platypus. Next base: position 19,410,714 of record CM064490.1, read on the forward strand.
ACACCCCCAGGACCACCCTTCGAGCTAAACCTCTACTAATCTTAACAAAAACACCCCCAGGACCACCCTTCGAGCTAAACCTCTACTAATCTTAACAAAAACACCCCCAGGACCACCCTTCGAGCTAAACCTCTACTAATCTTAACAAAAACACCCCCAGGACCACCCTTCGAGCTAAACCTCTACTAATCTTAACAAAAACACCCCCAGGACCACCCTTCGAGCTAAACCTCTACTAATCTTAACAAAAACACCCCCAGGACCACCCTTCGAGCTAAACCTCTACTAATCTTAACAAAAACACCCCCAGGACCACCCTTCGAGCTAAACCTCTACTAATCTTAACAAAAACACCCCCAGGACCACCCTTCGAGCTAAACCTCTACTAATCTTAACAAAACACACCCCCAGGACCACCCTTCGAGCTAAACCTCTACTAATCTTAACAAAACACACCCCCAGGACCACCCTTCGAGCTAAACCTCTACTAATCTTAACAAAAACACCCCCAGGACCACCCTTCGAGCTAAACCTCTACTAATCTTAACAAAAACACCCCCAGGACCACCCTTCGAGCTAAACCTCTACTAATCTTAACAAAAACACCCCCAGGACCACCCTTCGAGCTAAACCTCTACTAATCTTAACAAAAACACCCCCAGGACCACCCTTCGAGCTAAACCTCTACTAATCTTAACAAAAACACCCCCAGGACCACCCTTCGAGCTAAACCTCTACTAATCTTAACAAAAACACCCCCAGGACCACCCTTCGAGCTAAACCTCTACTAATCTTAACAAAAACACCCCCAGGACCACCCTTCGAGCTAAACCTCTACTAATCTTAACAAAAACACCCCCAGGACCACCCTTCGAGCTAAACCTCTACTAATCTTAACAAAAACACCCCCAGGACCACCCTTCGAGCTAAACCTCTACTAATCTTAACAAAAACACCCCCAGGACCACCCTTCGAGCTAAACCTCTACTAATCTTAACAAAAACACCCCCAGGACCACCCTTCGAGCTAAACCTCTACTAATCTTAACAAAAACACCCCCAGGACCACCCTTCGAGCTAAACCTCTACTAATCTTAACAAAAAAAAACCCAGGACCACCCTTCGAGCTAAACCTCTACTAATCTTAACAAAAACACCCCCAGGACCACCCTTCGAGCTAAACCTCTACTAATCTTAACAAAAAACACCCCCAGGACCACCCTTCGAGCTAAACCTCTACTAATCTTAACAAAAACACCCCCAGGACCACCCTTCGAGCTAAACCTCTACTAATCTTAACAAAAAACACCCCCAGGACCACCCTTCGAGCTAAACCTCTACTAATCTTAACAAAAACACCCCCAGGACCACCCTTCGAGCTAAACCTCTACTAATCTTAACAAAAACACCCCCAGGACCACCCTTCGAGCTAAACCTCTACTAATCTTAACAAAACACCCCCAGGACCACCCTTCGAGCTAAACCTCTACTAATCTTAACAAAAACACCCCCAGGACCACCCTTCGAGCTAAACCTCTACTAATCTTAACAAAACACCCCCAGGACCACCCTTCGAGCTAAACCTCTACTAATCTTAACAAAAACACCCCCAGGACCACCCTTCGAGCTAAACCTCTACTAATCTTAACAAAAACACCCCCAGGACCACCCTTCGAGCTAAACCTCTACTAATCTTAACAAAAACACCCCCAGGACCACCCTTCGAGCTAAACCTCTACTAATCTTAACAAACACACCCCCAGGACCACCCTTCGAGCTAAACCTCTACTAATCTTAACAAACACACCCCCAGGACCACCCTTCGAGCTAAACCTCTACTAATCTTAACAAAAACACCCCACGGACCACCCTTCGAGCTAAACCTCTACTAATCTTAACAAAAACACCCCCAGGACCACCCTTCGAGCTAAACCTCTACTAATCTTAACAAAAACACCCCCAGGACCACCCTTCGAGCTAAACCTCTACTAATCTTAACAAACACACCCCCAGGACCACCCTTCGAGCTAAACCTCTACTAATCTTAACAAAACACCCCCAGGACCACCCTTCGAGCTAAACCTCTACTAATCTTAACAAAAACACCCCCAGGACCACCCTTCGAGCTAAACCTCTACTAATCTTAACAAAAACACCCCCAGGACCACCCTTCGAGCTAAACCTCTACTAATCTTAACAAAAACACCCCCAGGACCACCCTTCGAGCTAAACCTCTACTAATCTTAACAAAAACACCCCCAGGACCACCCTTCGAGCTAAACCTCTACTAATCTTAAAAACACCCCCAGGACCACCCTTCGAGCTAAACCTCTACTAATCTTAACAAAAACACCCCCAGGACCACCCTTCGAGCTAAACCTCTACTAATCTTAACAAAAACACCCCCAGGACCACCCTTCGAGCTAAACCTCTACTAAACTTAACAAAAAAACCCCCCAGGACCACCCTTCGAGCTAAACCTCTACTAATCTTAACAAAAACACACCCCAGGACCACCCTTCGAGCTAAACCTCTACTAATCTTAACAAAAACACCCCCAGGACCACCCTTCGAGCTAAACCTCTACTAATCTTAACAAAATCACCCCCAGGACCGCCCTTCGAGCTAAACCTCTACTAATCTTAACACAAAAACACCCCCAGGCCCACACTTCGAGCTAAACCTCTACTAATCTTAACAAAAACACCCCCAGGACCACCCTTCGAGCTAACCCTCTACTAATCTTAACAAAACACCCCCCAGGACCACCCTTCGAGCTAAACCTCTACTAATCTTAACAAAAACACACCCCCAGGACCACCCTTCGAGCTAAACCTCTACTAATCTTAACAAAAACACCCCAGGACCACCCTTCGAGCTAAACCTCTACTAATCTTAACAAAAACACCCCCAGGACCACCCTTCGAGCTAAACCTCTACTAATCTTAACAAAAAACACCCCCAGGACCACCCTTCGAGCTAAACCTCTACTAATCTTAACAAAAACACCCCCAGGACCACCCTTCGAGCTAAACCTCTACTAATCTTAACAAAAACACCCCCAGGACCACCCTTCGAGCTAAACCTCTACTAATCTTAACAAAACACCCCCAGGACCACCCTTCGAGCTAAACCTCTACTAATCTTAACAAAAACACCCCCAGGACCACCCTTCGAGCTAAACCTCTACTAATCTTAACAAAAACACCCCCAGGACCACCCTTCGAGCTAAACCTCTACTAATCTTAACAAAACACCCCCAGGACCACCCTTCGAGCTAAACCTCTACTAATCTTAACAAAAACACCCCCAGGACCACCCTTCGAGCTAAACCTCTACTAATCTTAACAAAACACCCCCAGGACCACCCTTCGAGCTAAACCTCTACTAATCTTAACAAAAACACCCCCAGGACCACCCTTCGAGCTAAACCTCTACTAATCTTAACAAAAACACCCCCAGGACCACCCTTCGAGCTAAACCTCTACTAATCTTAACAAAAACACCCCCAGGACCACCCTTCGAGCTAAACCTCTACTAATCTTAACAAAAACACCCCCAGGACCACCCTTCGAGCTAAACCTCTACTAATCTTAACAAAAACACCCCAGGACCACCCTTCGAGCTAAACCTCTACTAATCTTAACAAAAACACCCCCAGGACCACCCTTCGAGCTAAACCTCTACTAATCTTAACAAAAACACCCCCAGGACCACCCTTCGAGCTAAACCTCTACTAATCTTAACAAAAACACCCCCAGGACCACCCTTCGAGCTAAACCTCTACTAATCTTAACAAAAACACCCCCAGGACCACCCTTCGAGCTAAACCTCTACTAATCTTAACAAAAACACCCCCAGGACCACCCTTCGAGCTAAACCTCTACTAATCTTAACAAAAACACCCCCAGGACCACCCTTCGAGCTAAACCTCTACTAATCTTAACAAAAACACCCCCAGGACCACCCTTCGAGCTAAACCTCTACTAATCTTAACAAAAACACCCCCAGGACCACCCTTCGAGCTAAACCTCTACTAATCTTAACAAAAACACCCCAGGACCACCCTTCGAGCTAAACCTCTACTAATCTTAACAAAAACACCCCCAGGACCACCCTTCGAGCTAAACCTCTACTAATCTTAACAAAAACACCCCCAGGACCACCCTTCGAGCTAAACCTCTACTAATCTTAACAAAAACACCCCCAGGACCACCCTTCGAGCTAAACCTCTACTAATCTTAACAAAAACACCCCCAGGACCACCCTTCGAGCTAAACCTCTACTAATCTTAACAAAAACACCCCCAGGACCACCCTTCGAGCTAAACCTCTACTAATCTTAACAAAAACACCCCCAGGACCACCCTTCGAGCTAAACCTCTACTAATCTTAACAAAAACACCCCCAGGACCACCCTTCGAGCTAAACCTCTACTAATCTTAACAAAAACACCCCCAGGACCACCCTTCGAGCTAAACCTCTACTAATCTTAACAAACACACACCCCAGGACCACCCTTCGAGCTAAACCTCTACTAATCTTAACAAAAACACCCCAGGACCACCCTTCGAGCTAAACCTCTACTAATCTTAACAAAACACCCCCAGGACCACCCTTCGAGCTAAACCTCTAATCTTAACAAAAACACCCCCAGGACCACCCTTCGAGCTAAACCTCTACTAATCTTAACAAAAACACCCCCAGGACCACCCTTCGAGCTAAACCTCTACTAATCTTAACAAAAACACCCCCAGGACCACCCTTCGAGCTAAACCTCTACTAATCTTAACAAAAACACCCCCAGGACCACCCTTCGAGCTAAACCTCTACTAATCTTAACAAAAACACCCCCAGGACCACCCTTCGAGCTAAACCTCTACTAATCTTAACAAAAACACCCATAGGACCACCCTTCGAGCTAAACCTCTACTAATCTTAACAAAAACACCCCCTGGACCACCCTTCGAGCTAAACCTCTACTAATCTTAACAAACACACCCCCAGAACCACCCTTCGAGCTAAACCTCTACTAATCTTAACAAAAACACCCCCAGGACCACCCTTCGAGCTAAACCTCTACTAATCTTAACAAAAACACCCCCAGGACCACCCTTCGAGCTAAACCTCTACTAATCTTAACAAAAAAACCCCCCCAGGACCACCCTTCGAGCTAAACCTCTACTAATCTTAACAAAAACACCCCCAGGACCACCCTTCGAGCTAAACCTCTACTAATCTTAACAAAAACACCCCCAGGACCACCCTTCGAGCTAAACCTCTACTAATCTTAACAAAAACACCCCCAGGACCACCCTTCGAGCTAAACCTCTACTAATCTTAACAAAAACACCCCCAGGACCACCCTTCGAGCTAAACCTCTACTAATCTTAACAAAAACACCCCCAGGACCACCCTTCGAGCTAAACCTCTACTAATCTTAACAAAAACACCCCCAGGACCACCCTTCGAGCTAAACCTCTACTAATCTTAACAAACACACCCCAGGACCACCCTTCGAGCTAAACCTCTACTAATCTTAACAAAAACACCCCCAGGACCACCCTTCGAGCTAAACCTCTACTAATCTTAACAAAAACAACTCCCGGACCACCCTCCGGTCTAAACCTCTACTAATCTTAACAAAACACACCCCCAGGACCACCCTTCGAGCTAAACCTCTACTAATCTTAACAAAAACACCCCCAGGACCACCCTTCGAGCTAAACCTCTACTAATCTTAACAAAAACACCCCCAGGACCACCCTTCGAGCTAAACCTCTACTAATCTTAACAAAAACACCCCCAGGACCACCTTCGAGCTAAACCTCTACTAATCTTAACAAAAACACCCCCAGGACCACCCTTCGAGCTAAACCTCTACTAATCTTAACAAAAACACCCCCAGGACCACCCTTCGAGCTAAACCTCTACTAATCTTAACAAAAACACCCCCAGGACCACCCTTCGAGCTAAACCTCTACTATTCTTAACAAAACACCCCCAGGACCACCCTTCGAGCTAAACCTCTACTAATCTTAACAAAAACACCCCCAGGACCACCCTTCGAGCTAAACCTCTACTAATCTTAACAAAAACACCCCCAGGACCACCCTTCGAGCTAAACCTCTACTAATCTTAACAAAAACACCCCCAGGACCACCCTTCGAGCTAAACCTCTACAAATCTTAACAAAAAACCCCCAGGACCACCCTTCAAGCTAAACCTCTACTAATCTTAACAAAAACACCCCCAGGACCACCCTTCGAGCTAAACCTCTACTAATCTTAACAAAAACGCCCTCAGGACCACTCTTCGAGCTAAACCTCTACTAATCTTAACAAAAACACCCCCAGGACCACCCTTCGAGCTAAACCTCTACTAATCTTAACAAAAACACCCCCAGGACCACCCTTCGAGCTAAACCTCTACTAATCTTAACAAAAACACCCCCAGGACCACCCTTCGAGCTAAACCTCTACTAATCTTAACAAAAACACCCCCAGGACCACCCTTCGAGCTAAACCTCTACTAATCTTAACAAAAACACCCCCCGCACCACCCTTCGAGCTAAACCTCTACTAATCTTAACAAAAACACCCCCAGGACCACCCTTCGAGCTAAACCTCTACTAATCTTAACAAAACACCCCCAGGACCACCCTTCGAGCTAAACCTCTACTAATCTTAACAAAAACACCCCCAGGACCACCCTTCGAGCTAAACCTCTACTAATCTTAACAAAAACACCCCCAGGACCACCCTTCGAGCTAAACCTCTACTAATCTTAACAAAACACCCCCAGGACCACCCTTCGAGCTAAACCTCTACTAATCTAACAAAACACCCCCAGGACCACCCTTCGAGCTAACCTCTACTAATCTTAACAAAACACCCCCAGGACCACCCTTCGAGCTAAACCTCTACTAATCTTAACAAAAAAAAACCCAGGACCACCCTTCGAGCTAAACCTCTACTAATCTTAACAAAAACACCCCCAGAACCACCCTTCGAGCTAAACCTCTACTAATCTTAACAAAAACACCCCGAGGACCACCCTTCGAGCTAAACCTCTACTAATCTTAACAAAAACACCCCCAGGACCACCCTTCGAGCTAAACCTCTACTAATCTTAACAAAAACACCCCCAGGACCACCCTTCGAGCTAAACCTCTACTAGTCTTATCAAAAACACTCTCAGGAGGACCCTACGAGCTATAACTCTACTAATCTTAACCAAAACACCCCCAGGACCACCCTTCGAGCTAAACCTCTACTAATCTTAACAAAAACACCCCCAGGACCACCCTTCGAGCTAAACCTCTACTAATCTTAACAAAAAAAAACCCAGGACCACCCTTCGAGCTAAACCTCTACTAATCTTAACAAAAACACCCCCAGGACCACCCTTCGAGCTAAACCTCTACTAATCTTAACAAGACACCCCCAGGACCACCCTTCGAGCTAAACCTCTACTAATCTTAACAAAAACACCCCCAGGACCACCCTTCGAGCTAAACCTCTACTAATCTTAACAAAAACACCCCCAGGACCACCCTTCGAGCTAAACCTCTACTAATCTTAACAAAAACACCCCCAGGACCACCCTTCGAGCTAAACCTCTACTAATCTTAACAAAAACACCCCCAGGACCACCCTTCGAGCTAAACCTCTACTAATCTTAACAAAAACACCCCCAGGACCACCCTTCGAGCTAAACCTCTACTAATCTTAACAAAAACACCCCCAGGACCACCCTTCGAGCTAAACCTCTACTAATCTTAACAAAAACACCCCCAGGACCACCCTTCGAGCTAAACCTCTACTAATCTTAACAAAAACACCCCCAGGACCACCCTTCGAGCTAAACCTCTACTAATCTTAACAAAACACCCCCCAGGACCACCCTTCGAGCTAAACCTCTACTAATCTTAACAAAAACACCCCAGGACCACCCTTCGAGCTAAACCTCTACTAATCTTAACAAAAACACCCCCAGGACCACCCTTCGAGCTAAACCTCTACTAATCTTAACAAAAACACCCCCAGGACCACCCTTCGAGCTAAACCTCTACTAATCTTAACAAACACACCCCAGGACCACCCTTCGAGCTAAACCTCTACTAATCTTAACAAAAAACACCCCCAGGACCACCCTTCGAGCTAAACCTCTACTAATCTTAACAAAACACCCCCCGGACCACCCTTCGAGCTAAACCTCTACTAATCTTAACAAAAACACCCCCAGGACCACCCTTCGAGCTAAACCTCTACTAATCTTAACAAAAACACCCCCAGGACCACCCTTCGGGCTAAAACCTCTACTAATCTTAACAAAACACACCCCCAGGACCACCTTCGAGCTAAACCTCTACTAATCTTAACAAAAACACCCCCAGGACCACCCTTCGAGCTAAACCTCTACTAATCTTAACAAAAACACCCCCAGGACCACCCTTCGAGCTAAACCTCTACTAATCTTAACAAAAACACCCCCAGGACCACCCTTCGAGCTAAACCTCTACTAATCTTAACAAAAACACCCCCAGGACCACCCTTCGAGCTAAACCTCTACTAATCTTAACAAAAACACCCCCAGGACCACCCTTCGAGCTAAACCTCTACTAATCTTAACAAAAACACCCCCAGGACCACCCTTCGAGCTAAACCTCTACTAATCTTAACAAATACACCCCCAGGACCACCCTTCGAGCTAAACCTCTACTAATCTTAACAAACACACCCCCAGGACCACCCTTCGAGCTAAACCTCTACTAATCTTAACAAAAACACCCCCAGGACCACCCTTCGAGCTAAACCTCTACTAATCTTAACAAAAACACCCCAGGACCACCCTTCGAGCTAAACCTCTACTAATCTTAACAAAACACCCCCAGGACCACCCTTCGAGCTAAACCTCTACTAATCTTAACAAAAACACCCCCAGGACCACCCTTCGAGCTAAACCTCTACTAATCTTAACAAACACCCCCCCAGGACCACCCTTCGAGCTAAACCTCTACTAATCTTAACAAAAACACACCAGGACCACCCTTCGAGCTAAACCTCTACTAATCTTAACAAAAACACCCCCAGGACCACCCTTCGAGCTAAACCTCTACTAATCTTAACAAAAACACCCCCAGGACCACCCTTCGAGCTAAACCTCTACTAATCTTAACAAAAACACCCCCAGGACCACCCTTCGAGCTAAACCTCTACTAATCTTAACAAAACACACCCCCAGGACCACCCTTCGAGCTAAACCTCTACTAATCTTAACAAAAACACCCCCAGGACCACCCTTCGAGCTAAACCTCTACTAATCTTAACAAAAACACCCCCAGGACCACCCTTCGAGCTAAACCTCTACTAATCTTAACAAAAACACCCCCAGGACCACCCTTCGAGCTAAACCTCTACTAATCTTAACAAAACACCCCCAGGACCACCCTTCGAGCTAAACCTCTACTAATCTTAACAAAAACACCCCCAGGACCACCCTTCGAGCTAAACCTCTACTAATCTTAACAAAAACACCCCCAGGACCACCCTTCGAGCTAAACCTCTACTAATCTTAACAAAAACACCCCCAGGACCACCCTTCGAGCTAAACCTCTACTAATCTTAACAAACACACCCCCAGGACCACCCTTCGAGCTAAACCTCTACTAATCTTAACAAAAACACCCCCAGGACCACCCTTCGAGCTAAACCTCTACTAATCTTAACAAAAACACCCCCAGGACCACCCTTCGAGCTAAACCTCTACTAATCTTAACAAAAACACCCCCAGGACCACCCTTCGAGCTAAACCTCTACTAATCTTAACAAAACACCCCCAGGACCACCCTTCGAGCTAAACCTCTACTAATCTTAACAAAAACACCCCCAGGACCACCCTTCGAGCTAAACCTCTACTAATCTTAACAAAACACCCCCAGGACCACCCTTCGAGCTAAACCTCTACTAATCTTAACAAACAACACCACCAGGACCACCCTTCGAGCTAAACCTCTACTAATCTTAACAAAAACACCCCCAGGACCACCCTTCAAGCTAAACCTCTACTAATCTTAACAAAAACACCCCCAGGACCACCCTTCGAGCTAAACCTCTACTAATCTTAACAAACACACCCCCCCAGGACCACCCTTCGAGCTAAACCCCTACTAATCCTAACAAAAACACGCCCAGGACCACCCTTCGAGCTAACTCTCTACTAATCTTAACAAAAACACGCCCAGGACCACCCTTCGAGCTAAACCTCTACTAATCTTAACAAAACACCCCCAGGACCACCCTTCGAGCTAAACCTCTACTAATCTTAACAAAACACCCCCAGGACCACCCTTCGAGCTAAACCTCTACTAATCTTAACAAAAACACCCCCAGTACCACCCTTCGAGCTAAACCTCTACTAATCTTAACAAAAAACACCCCCAGGACCACCCTTCGAGCTAAACCTCTACTAATCTTAACAAAAACACCCCCAGGACCACCCTTCGAGCTAAACCTCTACTAATCTTAACAAAAACACCCCCAGGACCACCCTTCGAGCTAAACCTCTACTAATCTTAACAAAACACCCATAGGACCACCCTTCGAGCTAAACCTCTACTAATCTTAACAAAAACACCCCCAGGACCACCCTTCGAGCTAAACCTCTACTAATCTTAACAAAAACACCCCCAGGACCACCCTTCGAGCTAAACCTCTACTAATCTTAACAAAAACACCCCCAGGACCACCCTTCGAGCTAAACCTCTACTAATCTTAACAAAAACACCCCCAGGACCACCCTTCGAGCTAAACCTCTACTAATCTTAACAAAAACACCCCCAGGACCACCCTTCGAGCTAAACCTCTACTAATCTTAACAAAAACACCCCCAGGACCACCCTTCGAGCTAAACCTCTACTAATCTTAACAAAAACACCCCCAGGACCACCCTTCGAGCTAAACCTCTACTAATCTTAACAAAAACACCCCCAGGACCACCCTTCGAGCTAAACCTCTACTAATCTTAACAAAGACACCCCCAGGACCACCCTTCGAGCTAAACCTCTACTAATCTTAACAAAAACACCCCCAGGACCACCCTTCGAGCTAAACCTCTACTAATCTTAACAAAACCACCCCCAGGACCACCCTTCGAGCTAAACCTCTACTAATCTTAACAAAAACACCCCCAGGACCACCCTTCGAGCTAAACCTCTACTAATCTTAACAAAAACACCCCCAGGACCACCCTTCGAGCTAAACCTCTACTAATCTTAACAAACACACCCCCAGGACCACCCTTCGAGCTAAACCTCTACTAATCTTAACAAAACCCCCCCCAGGACCACCCTTCGAGCTAAACCTCTACTAATCTTAACAAAAACACCCCCAGGACCACCCTTCGAGCTAAACCTCTACTAATCTTAACAAAAACACCCCCAGGACCACCCTTCGAGCTAAACCTCTACTAATCTTAACAAAAACACCCCCAGGACCACCCTTCGAGCTAAACCTCTACTAATCTTAACAAAAACACCCCCAGGACCACCCTTCGAGCTAAACCTCTACTAATCTTAACAAAACACCCCCAGGACCACCCTTCGAGCTAAACCTCTACTAATCTTAACAAAAACCCCCAGGACCACCCTTCGAGCTAAACCTCTACTAATCTTAACAAAAACACCCCCAGGACCACCCTTCGTGCTAAACCTCTACTACTCTTAACAAAAACCCCCAGGACCACCCTTCGAGCTAAACCTCTACTAATCTTAACAAAACACCCCCAGGACCACCCTTCGAGCTAAACCTCTACTAATCTTAACAAAAACACCCCCAGGACCACCCTTCGAGCTAAACCTCTACTAATCTTAACAAAACACCCCCAGGACCACCCTTCGAGCTAAACCTCTACTAATCTTAACAAAAACACCCCCAGGACCACCCTTCGAGCTAAACCTCTACTAATCTTAACAAAACACCCCCAGGACCACCCTTCGAGCTAAACCTCTACTAATCTTAACAAAAACACCCCCAGGACCACCCTTCGAGCTAAACCTCTACTAATCTTAACAAAAACACCCCCAGGACCACCCTTCGAGCTAAACCTCTACTAATCTTAACAAACACACCCCCAGGACCACCCTTCGAGCTAAACCTCTACTAATCTTAACAAAAACACCCCCAGGACCACCCTTCGAGCTAAACCTCTACTAATCTTAACAAAAACACCCCCAGGACCACCCTTCGAGCTAAACCTCTACTAATCTTAACAAAAACACCCCCAGGACCACCCTTCGAGCTAAACCTCTACTAATCTTAACAAACACACCCCCAGGACCACCCTTCGAGCTAAACCTCTACTAATCTTAACAAACACACCCCCAGGACCACCCTTCGAGCTAAACCTCTACTAATCTTAACAAAAACACCCCCAGGACCACCCTTCGAGCTAAACCTCTACTAATCTTAACAAAAACACCCCCAGGACCACCCTTCGAGCTAAACCTCTACTAATCTTAACAAACACACCCCCAGGACCACCCTTCGAGCTAAACCTCTACTAATCTTAACAAAAACACCCCCAGGACCACCCTTCGAGCTAAACCTCTACTAATCTTAGCCAAGTCAGCTGCAGGACCGCCCTTCGAGCTAAACCTCTTCTAATCTTAACAAAACACCCCCAGGACCACCACCCTTCGATCTAATCCTCTACTAATCTTAACAAAACCCCCAGGACCACCCTTCGAGCTAAACCTCTACTAATCTTAACAAAAACACCCCAGGACCACCCTTCGAGCTAAACCTCTACTAATCTTAACAAAAACACCCCCAGGACCACCCTTCGAGCTAAACCTCTACTAATCTTAACAAAAACACCCCCAGGACCACCCTTCGAGCTAAACCTCTACTAATCTTAACAAAAACCCCCAGGACCACCCTTCGAGCTAAACCTCTACTAATCTTAACAAAAACACCCCCAGGACCACCCTTCGAGCTAAACCTCTACTAATCTTAACAAAAAAACCCCCAGGACCACCCTCCTCGCTAAACCCCTACTAATCTTAACAAAACACCCCCAGGACCACCCTTCGAGCTAAACCTCTACTAATCTTAACAAAAACACCCCCAGGACCACCCTTCGAGCTAAACCTCTACTAATCTTAACAAACACACCCCCAGGACCACCCTTCGAGCTAAACCTCTACTAATCTTAACAAACACACCCCCAGGACCACCCTTCGAGCTAAACCTCTACTAATCTTAACAAACACACCCCCAGGACCACCCTTCGAGCTAAACCTCTACTAATCTTAACAAACACACCCCCAGGACCACCCTTCGAGCTAAACCTCTACTAATCTTAACAAACACCCCCAGGACCACCCTTCGAGCTAAACCTCTACTAATCTTAACAAACACACCCCCAGGACCACCCTTCGAGCTAAACCTCTACTAATCTTAACAAACACACCCCCAGGACCACCCTTCGAGCTAAACCTCTACTAATCTTAACAACACACCCCCGGACCACCCTTCGAGCTAAACCTCTACTAATCTTAACAAACACAGACCACCCTTCGAGCTAAACCTCTACTAATCTTAACAAAAACACCCCCAGAACCACCCTTCGAGCTAAACTTCTACTAATCTTAACAAAAACACCCCCAGGACCACCCTTAGAGCTAAACCTCTACTAATCTTAACAAAAACACCCCCGAGACCACCCTTCGAGCTAAACCTTTAATCTTGACCACCCTTCGAGCTAAACCTTTACTAATCTTTACAAAAACACCCCCAGGACCACCCTTCGAGCTAAATTTCTATATACAAGTGTCCTAATCGAAGTTTGGTTCCTCCACAAATTACAGGGGCCAATCTTCAGGATAAGATTAATTATATGATTATAAACATGATATATTCTACTAACAAAAACTCTAAATCTCAAGCGTTGAAGAGATATTAATGTTGCTTAATAGTGTCCTCCCCCTCACTACTGTAATGGACTAACCTATGTCAAGTAGCTCCAACAGGTTCAAAGCGAGCTATGTCTCTATTAATTTTGTAACTTACAAAATTGAAATATTTTCATTATATAATTAATGCAGTTAGGTGGGGGTGTGGTAGACTCTCAGGCAGCTGGGCAAGACGTAAGAGGAAATACTTTAGCTAATACCATAACCAGACAATATCGCTCATTATTATTATTTGTTCTTGTTTTTGTTTTGTTTTTTTGTTTTTTTCGTCTAGTCATATCTATATACAGTATATATATATATATATATATATATATATATATATATATATATATATATACCGGATATATTTATATATACACACACGTTGGTGTTTCATGGGTGTATGGATAGAACACAAATGTGCTAGGAATTTTAAACCACATAATTATCCGCATTTACAGACCAAGGAAACAAGCTTGTTGAAAGTTTGAACCAGATCGCACACCATTTAGAAGTCCCAAACTTTGACGAATTTTTCTCATTAAGTTCCCTTCTTGCAGTGAAGACCGTTTTGTTCATCACTGGAGCAGGTTGTGTTGTATATTAAACATGAGAGAGAGAGAGAGAGATAATAATTGCGACTCGTCCATGTGATGGTAATGAGTTGATTGACGAGTGTAAACAAAGTAGGAATGTACAGAGATATAAGACAATAATAGTAATATAAGAACTGGAAGAGGGAACAGGATAATATACACAAATATACCTGGAAATGTATATTGTGAAAAAGTGTTTGGTAAAAATCAGTCTACCCATTAATCTATTTACATGGCTTCTTATCTCATTTTCTCTTTTGTGGATGATTTGTTATTACCCCTATTGGTATTAACCCTTTTTGGTATATTTGTGAAATTGTGTGATGAAGTGGTATTGTTTTTATTTAAATATAACAATCATTGACAGAATAATGTTGTTTTCTGTTTATGATCTGCAACTCGGGGCCCTTAAGCCATAAGCAATTGAGTTAGTACTTCACTGTATCAGTCTCTTAAGCAAAAGGAACATTGGAAGTCATGTGGATATATATTTTGTTGTATTCCAACTCATGAATCACCCTAATATATATATATATATATATATATATATATATATAGACAGTATATATACAGTATATACAGTAAGTGCATAGGCCTATATTAATATTTTTCACCAACCAACTTTACTTCTAAACTCAATTAATGAAATCAACAAATACATGTGGTACTCCAAGGACTCGAACCTCACACCGAAATTCCGCGCATTTATGCATTACGCTATCAAGACAGTTAAAGAATTATGTACAAGCCTACGATTTATTATGCAGTTTCGAATCCTACATATTAATCTGAGCATGTACATACATTCCAACTTTGCTATGGTAGCGGCTCGCTTGGTGTAGTGACTAGCGTCTCGGACTTCCACCCAGAAGGCCCGGGTTCGCGCCCACGCTCGGCGCATTAAAGATTTTTCACAAGCACTGAGTCGTTACCATCCTTCATGAGCAAAGGGATGGGGTAGTAGTACAGGACCCCAATGGAAATACGCCTAATCGGCCTTATTGAGCTATCCTTAGCTAGCTTAGCATGCGCTAGCTTTAAGAACTATTATTATTATTATTATTATTATAGCCTAATGCATAGACGAATGGAAGGAGCGATTAATGGGGCACTTAACCATAGGGAAGGCCTGCTATAAATTGCTCTTGAACCAGAATTGATTAATATTTGTTTTGTTCACCAACCAACTTTATTTCTTAACTCAATTATTGAAATCAACATATATATATATATATATATATATATATATATATATTACATAGGTAGCATGGAAAATATCTTTGGCTGATAAAAGCACGACCAAAGCTCATATTCTAAGGGTATTTAGAGCGTAATTGGGCGATGACATCCTATTACGAAAATAACTTATATAGTGTAGTGCTGGTCTCTCTCTCTCTCTCTCTCTCTCTCTCTCTCTCTCTCTCTCTCTCTCTCTCTCTCTCTCTCTCTCTCTCTCTCTCTCATTATAGCTTCCTCAATTACCTATCCCAGACAACCTATTAACTTATTAAGAGAGAGAGAGAGAGCGAGAGCGAGATAGATAGATAGATAGATAGAGAGAGAGAGAGAGAGAGAGAGAGAGAGAGAGAGGGGGGGGGGGGGGGGAAGTGTGTGTGTGGGAGAGAGTGTATGCGAGTGTGATAGAAGGAATTACAAGAAGGTATCAGTACCACAACATTTTACAATAGTTATTATAAATATAATAATTATACAGTTTTAAAGTTTGCTCTTAAAAATACAGAACGCTATCGCTCGCCATGAAAATATCGACACCTAAATGCCACGAAAGGTCTAAAATTAACAAGGAAATGGGGCGAATGGTGGTAATATCGCCAAACTAATGGGCCGAACGTCTTAATATCTCAAAACTAATGGGGTTAAACATGAGGGAGGAGGGGGCGCAGAAAAACCCTATACCTCCCCTTAACCCTTTCAAAATACGATGACGCATTTCTTTTCTGTTTTCTAGCTGTTATTAGACGATCTTATTCAAATTAGGAACGGTATATGGAAGTCGGAGGGTTAATCTAGATACAGTTTTTACCCTTTAATTCCCACAGATCCTTCCTAAGCTGTATAAAATCGTCCAATGATAACCGAAATAAACTGTGAAAATGGTACATAATGTTAATAGGGTTAATTACTAATACTATTGTGTGTTGCTTTATATGACTGTAAATCAGAACATATTAAACCTTCCACAAGCAGTTAAGGGAGCTCAGACGGTATTGTGAAGCATATTTTACTGGTTCAGCTCAATGGTTTAAGGAGGGGGTTTAGTTTGCTCTCTAAACCTCTATCAAACTTTAAAAAAAAAAAACACCCACAAGACCCCCCTTCGATACAAATTTGTACATTTTTCGGTAGAAAAATGTCCCGACCGAAGGCCGATTCCTCTTCAAATGCAAGCTTGCTATTGCTCGCCAGGAAAAAAATCGACAGCTAAATGGCACGAAAGGTCTTAATATTGGCAAAGAAATTGGGCAAAAGGTCCGAAAACGCCAAACTAATGGGGCGAATGTCTTGAAATCTCATAACTATTCGGGCTAAACATGAGGGAGGAAGAGGACTCGAAAAAACAACTGCCTCCCCTTAAGACTAGCATAATCCCATTAGTGAATAGTCTGAGTAGAGATTATCTTGGCCAATTTGCATCACCTTGCACTTCTATTGTGTGGCCTATTCCCTGTATCAGACCATGCATACAGTTAGTTCAAACCTCTTGAGTATGCCTCGCATTTACTCCAAGTTTAATATCACTTACAAACTTGGAAACTCGGGCACACCACCTGTGAGAGCGAGAGAGAGTTACAAGGAATAGTTAGTATCTCAGAAACCTTGCGGTCCATTCCGAGGAGACACTCGAAGTGGAAAGAGAGAGACTGTTTAGTGCACTACACTCTTTACAGAGTGTGCAAAATACGATCTACTCTCTTCTTGAACTGCTCTACTCAAGAACTATTTACAACTTCGGAGGGAAGTTTGTTCCAGGTAGAACAGATCTTATATGTGAAAAAGTTGCAACAGATACTATTGCTGAACCTTTTCAATTCTAATTTCCAGCCATGGTCGCGTGTTGTATTTACATTGAGCCTAAACATTTTGCTATAATCCACATTGTCAATCCCATTAAGTATTTTAAAAACTTCAATGAGCTGACCTCGTAGTCTGCGTATCTCCAACGGGAAGAGATCAAGAGCTCTCAACCGGTCCTCATAGCTCATTCATCTAAGCGATGGAATAAGCTTTGTATCCCTAGTTTGTACTCTTTCCAGTTGCTCTATATCTGTCTTGAGTGCTGGAGACCAGAATTGAACAGCATACTCCAGAAGAGGCCGTATTAGAGCGTTGTAAAATGTGAGGACTATTTCCTTATTTCTATACTTAAAATAATTATTGAATTGAAGCCCAATATTTTCTGAGCTTTCTTCTCTACTTCAATGCACTGCTTGGAAAACTTTAGGTCACTGCTAATCAGAACACCCAAATTATTTTCCAAGTCAGTCACTTCCAGAGGCATTCCCTATAGTGAATAGCCTGAATTGGGGTTTGCTTGGCCGATATGCATCAACTTGCACTTTTTCAAGTTTAGAGGCATCTACCATGTCTCCGACCATTCACCCAGTCTCTTGAGGTCCATCCTGAGCTGTTCAACCCCTTTGAGGTCTTTCACATTCATTCCAAGCTTTATGTCATATGCAAACTTGGAGATCACACTCAACAGACCAATATCGATGTCATTGACATACTGTATATGGTAAACAGAAGTGGGCCAAGGACAGATCCTTGTGGAACTTGAGAAGTGACTGTGTGTGAGAGAGAGAGAGAGAGAGAGAGAGAGAGACGTAAGAGAAACAATAGGGGGAAGGTATACAAAGACAAATTGAATGTGGATTTGGTGAAGAAGGGAGAGAAAGAGAAACATAAACGAAAGGAAGGGAGGATGATGATAGTGAAGAAGAAGAAGAAGAAGAAGAAGAAGCGGACCAAATAAGGTTAAATTAGTGTTGATGCTTTAACATATTACGCCATTGATATTAGCTGCAAAAAACAAACAAACAAACAGAAGACAGAATAATAATAAATGTGTTGATGATAAAGTAAAAGGAGTCGAAGTGATGATTATTAGGAAGTCAAAACGAAGTAAAAGGAAGGCAATGAGATTAGATTTGTTTCGTAGCTCTTCCTAGGAGTCTAAAATATATTTTAACTATTTTTTGGGGGTTATAAGTTTATAGATTATAAAAGTTTCAACCCTTTTACAAACAATTGTATTCAGTTAAGGAAAACAATTTTTGGAGTTAAAGGTTTAATTTGGATCATATACTTGTTGATTCCCATATCTCCTTCCTAAGCTGCCAACATTTCTTACACAATAATTACGTAACATTGATATATTTCTGTTTAAAAAATTGGTTTGATTTATATATCTCCGATTACAATTAGCCTATATTTAATTTGTTATTATGTAATCTCTCTCTCTCTCTCTCTCATCTTTCACAAACCTTGGCTTTTTTCCAGTAAATTTGGGTCAGTTTATATAATTAGTTATCGGGCCAGTCATGAGGTCCCGGCGCCTAGTATGGAGGTAAAGTGATAGGGGGTTCATCCATGGAGCTACATACAGTGATAGGGGGTTCATCCATGGAGCTACATACAGTGCTAGGGGGTTCATCCATGGAGCTACATACAGTGATAGGGGGTTCATCCATGGAGCTACATACAGTGATAGGGGGTTCATCCATGGAGCTACATACAGTGATAGGGGGTTCATCCATGGAGCTACATACAGTGATAGGGGGTTCATCCATGGAGCTACATACAGTGCTAGGGGGTTCATCCATGGAGCTACATACAGTGATAGGGGGTTCATCCATGGAGCTACATACAGTGATAGGGGGTTCATCCATGGAGCTACATACAGTGATAGGGGGTTCATCCATGGAGCTACATACAGTGATAGGGGGTTCATCCATGGAGCTACATACAGTGATAGGGGGTTCATCCATGGAGCTACATACAGTGATAGGGGGTTCATCCATGGAGCTACATACAGTGATAGGGGGTTCATCCATGGAGCTACATACAGTGATAGGGGGTTCATCCATGGAGCTACATACAGTGATAGGGGGTTCATCCATGGAGCTACATACAGTGATAGGGGGTTCATCCATGGAGCTACATACAGTGATAGGGGGTTCATCCATGGAGCTACATACAGTGATAGGGGGTTCATCCATGGAGCTACATACAGTGATAGGGGGTTCATCCATGGAGCTACATACAGTGATAGGGGGTTCATCCATGGAGCTACATACAGTGATAGGGGGTTCATCCATGGAGCTACATACAGTGATAGGGGGTTCATCCATGGAGCTACATACAGTGATAGGGGGTTCATCCATGGAGCTGCATACAGTGATAGGGGGTTCATCCATGGAGCTACATACAGTGATAGGGGGTTCATCCATGGAGCTACATACAGTGATAGGGGGTTCATCCATGGAGCTACATACAGTGATAGGGGGTTCATCCATGGAGCTACATACAGTGCTAGGGGGTTCATCCATGGAGCTACATACAGTGATAGGGGGTTCATCCATGGAGCTACATACAGTGCTAGGGGGTTCATCCATGGAGCTACATACAGTGATAGGGGGTTCATCCATGGAGCTACATACAGTGATAGGGGGTTCATCCATGGAGCTACATACAGTGATAGGGGGTTCATCCATGGAGCTACATACAGTGATAGGGGGTTCATCCATGGAGCTACATACAGTGATAGGGGGTTCATCCATGGAGCTACATACAGTGATAGGGGGTTCATCCATGGAGCTACATACAGTGCTAGCACACAGTATTTAGATGTTGGTCGTGTTCAATATTGACTTATTTGTATATATATATATATATATATATATATATATATATATATATATATAATATATATATATATATATATATATATATATATATATATATATATATATATATATATGTATATATATATATATATACATATATATATGAATATATATATATATATATATATATATATATATATATATATATATATATATATATCGCCTATTGTAAGGATAACCAAAATATAATCAATTAAATACAAAGCGGTTTTTTTGTCGTGCTATTCTTGCTATCACTAGACGAGTTTTTTGCAGCTTAGGAAAGACCTCCAACATACAAAGGAATATAATATCTATCAATTAACCCTTTGAATCCCATACTCCCTTAGTATGCTTAACCCTTTCATTACATGACAACGCGTCTCATTATTATATTTTGGCTATTACCAGACGATTTTGTGCAACTTAGGAAGGATCGCCAGGAGTCAAATAATAAAAACATATCTCAATTAAATCAGTAGCTTTCACAGCTGACTAGATTGTCCAATAATAACCGAAGTAAACAGAAAAAATTGTGATCGTCTTCTAGGAGGGTTGATAAACTCGTCTAATGATAGCTAACACAACTATAGATAAAAGCATGATGTTGTTCACGATATTCTTGCTACAACTACTATTAATGCTTAAGGGGGAGGTAGTTACTTTCTCTGGACCCCCTTCTTCCTCATGTTTAACCCTATTAGTAGTGAAATTTAAAAAAAAGTTATCTCCATTAGCTTGGCGATTTTAAGACCTATTGTGGCATTTATAATATGTTTTCCCAGCGAGCAATAGCGAGCCTGTAATTTAGGAGGAACCAGCCTTCGGCTGGGACATTGTTCTACCGAAAAATACGCAAATTTATCTTGAAAAGGGGTATAGGGGATATTTTTGTTAAGCTTGATAAAAGTCTAGCTAGGAAACTAAAGCATAAATCAATAAATATAAGAAATATACCAACAAATAACCACTACCCCTTTAAGATGGACCTTTAACCATCAAAAGCGGCAACATCGATGTCAATTTAGCTATTGCATTTGTTTCTATACTTTTTAAATCGTCTGACGCCAAATAAAATAAAACCCAAATCTGTGTACCGGGCCAGTGTATTAAGCTTCCTAGTGCTCGCGTTGTTGTGAATAGAAGCCAAACAAAGAATGCATTAGTCTGCCTTCTCTGCTGCTGCTGCTGCTGCTACGCTCTCTCTCTTTCTCTCTCTTTGGTTCTGTATGTGTGCATAATTATATTATGCTGTTCTACGTTTCCTTTTGTGGGCTGGGAATCCTTTTCCTCTTGTAGATTTGACCTACTAGTCGAGACAGCAGAGTAAGGAGTGATGGAAGGCGAAAGTACTCCCGGACAATAAGAATTGGAACAATAAATGTATCTGTTCGGTCTCGGTGTTGAGTCGGCCACCCACCTGAATATATATATATATATTATTACTGCTGACCTGTGTTCTGAGCTTGAAAATAAACTAATCTCTTATGCCGATGATACAACTTTATATGCGTCACTTCCATCACCAATAGATCGACACGTAATTGCTACTGCTCTGACTAGGGATTTAGCCAAAATTACATCATGGTGTGAACTTTGGGGCATGAAACTTAATGCTAGTAAAACACACTCCATTATCATCAGCAGATCTTGTACCTTGGATCCTCCCCATCCTTATCTTCAAGTTTCTGGCGATCAAATTGAGAATGTGGATACTCTGCGTTTGTTAGGAGTTACTCTTGATCCCAAACTTACTTTTGAAAAGCATATTCGTTCTTTCTCCTCTTCCATTTCCCCAAAAATTGGTCTGCTTCTCAAGGTTTATAAAACATTTGCTTGTGACGCCACAGTTATCAAGTCTTTTTATGCTTTTATTTTGCCACAATTCGAGTACTGCTCACCTGTCTGGTTGTCAGCAGCTGACTGCCATCTCAAGTTGCTTGACAGGTCACTAAATTCTATCAGTTTTATTCTACCTCATGTGTCTCTTGTCCTGTGTCATCGACGTAAAGTTGGTGCCCTTAGTCTTTCATTTAATGTTTTTAACAACCCTCAGCATCCCTTACATGGGGTTCTGCCTGGGCCCTATATCCGGGCTCGTGCAACTAGATTCACAAGCAATCTTAATGATCTTGCCATGAGCCGTGTTAATTTTTCTACTACACAGTGTTCTCGGTGTTTTGTTCCGGCCATGGTTGACTTGTGGAATAAGTTGCCAAATGAGCTAGTCAATTCAGCTCATATCTCCATTTTTAAGTCTAGAGTTAATGCTTTTTTGCAGCATTAATTATAATTTTTAAACTTATTTTATTCTATGTTATTGTAATATATTTATACTTGATATCCTCCACTGCATGATATGTTATCTGTGTTTAATATATGTATATATACAGTATACAGTATATGTTTTTTTTTTTTCCTAAGTTGCCGTAGTCTCTCTCCAGTGCCTTCGGGTGTTTTGTGTGGATTCATCTTGCTTGTGTATCTGCACCCTGGTTGGAGACTTCGGTATCTCATATAATAATAATAATAATATATATATACAGTATATATATATATATATATATATATATATATATATATATATATATATATATATATATATATATATATATATATATATATATACCGGTATATATATATATATATATATATATATATATATATATATATATATATATATATACTGTATATATAAATATATATATATATCTATATGCTCAGGCCCAATCCCCACTTTTTCTATTTAATTTATTTTTTATTTTCTATTTTATTCTATTTTATAATATTTTTGTTTTAATTTTCTTGGGGGTGGCCGACTCAAGACAGAGCAAGAACAGGGAAAACACAAAACACAAGACAAAACAACGAACAAACACAGACAAAACACAAAATGCACACACATCTAGGTCACCCAGGAGAATACCCAGAGACTAGCAACGCGTTCCGTTGACAGCTAGTAAAAAATTGCTTCGTGTGAGCGCTTTGCTAGGCTAGCGGAACGACATTGCTTCCTCACTCTGCTCGCTCTGCTAGGCTAGCAAAGCGAGCAGCCAAAAGAGGTTGCTAGGTTGACCTAGCAGAGCGACCAATGAAGGTGTAAATTATTGTTTGTGCCCTATTTCCACACTAACTGGCCTATTTCATGATTAATAGTATTACATGAGAATAAAGATGAACATTAGTTAATAATTCTTGATTAAAGATAGGCTATATATTTGAATCATGCCCACCCGGCCTATATACTGTTGCCACAAATATGTTATGCCTACACTCCAACATGCTCAATTAAGACGTCAATTGTTCTTCATATGTGTATATGATATTACAGTTGGCATCGCCATTAATTGTTTCATATCAACAGAATAATTGTGAATGTTACGTAGGCTATATCGTACAATAGGCTACCGCCCCAGACCACCACGGTACACTCTCAGTTAACAGGCCGCCAGACTGATATTATGTACAATAACAATGTTACGTAGGCTGTATCGTACAATAGGCTACCGCCCCAGACCACCACGGTACACTCTCAGTTAACAGGCCGCCAGACTGATATTATGTACAATAACAATGTTAAAGTATTATGAGCCTGTGTGTCAATGGTTGGACGGTTTGAATAGGCATGCTGGGAAATTTATATTAAGCATGAAGCCACTCAAACTTGTCTGTGAGGTGCTGAGTCTTCACAGGACGAACTGACGTAGGACAACCTTTACGATATAGGCTACGTGAAACATAAAACCTATATCCTGCAAGTTGTGTCACTTTGAAAGATATTCTAGAGATTAATTTATATGATAGCAACATTAACGAAGTGGTGGCTGTGGAATTGTGTATATTGAAATGTGTAAGGAACAAACTTGGAACAAACATTACGTATGCAATGCAGAAAGAAAATTAATACAGACTGGTAGCCTACAGTACAAGAGTAACTTACCGTCAAGCCTGAGTTTACGCCAAATAACTGAATATGAGCGATATCGTTGATATTTAATGTAATATGTATAACATTATTAATAATTAAAGCACGGAAAATCGTCAGTTAGGCCTACTCATAATGGTCACCACCATACTTTGAAAGATATGGAACTGTAAAAGTGTAGAATGAAAAAAGTATGTGCATAGCCTAGTACTGTGTCTTGACATGTTCACCAACTTTCCCGTTATTTGTATTTAAAAGGTAGACTATATTATGTTAAGTCCACAAATAAAATTGTAGCCTACAGTCACTTAGTATGAAAACAGTACATCGCATTATGCTTTTACAAATATTTATGGTAGCCTAAATGTTCAATGAAAACTCGTAAGTAGTAAACAAATTAATAATACGAGGTGCAAGTGATAGGCCTAATATCCATCACTGTACAGTGTGTACGCTATTCATTTAGTATAATACACTATTAGAGCCATTAGGCTACAGTTATTAGAAAATATTTGTATTGGATATTAGTCTCACATCAGTATATAGTTGAGTGTTTTATTAAAGTTTCCACTGTTCTTGCATACGTTTTTACGCAGACCGTGGGCTCATACGATAGTAGCCTATAGCCTAATTGCTGGTAGTTACAAAACATATTTTCGTCGAGTGTGATAGCCTGCATTTCGCAATTTCAGTGTTCTATTAAGTGAATATAAGAACATGAAAACTGTCATTGATGGATGTTATGTGCGGTCAGCTGATAGGCGAAGCAAAACAATGCTAGCTAGTGTCCCGTTCAGCCTATTGACAGTGCTGCTAGCCTAGCAAACCACTCGCACGAAGCAATTTTTTGCTTGCTGTCAACGGAACGCGTTGCAGGGTCACCAAGGTCGCTCCAGCACTCCCCCGGCCCCCGACCACCCGGAGAGGCTCCGATCTCGGCAGGCAGACATGCAGCGGAGCCAAAGCCACAGGCCCGCCCACCACACTTCCAGGCGCACCCTTCATAATAATCGTCCCCCCGGCCGAGGCGCCTGATGGACTATTATCTAGTCCAACTTGCACCCGACCCCTTCCCCCAAATGACCACGTGTTCACTCAACTATTCACAAGCATTCTCCATTCATTCCTGTTTATTACCACTTCCTTTGCCTGATCTATAGTCATTCCTCTATCATCCAAAGCTTGTCTTACACAGTCTCTCCATCTCAATGGGGGTCTTCCTGCCCTTCTATCTCCCCTTGTATCTGACTCACACATTCTCTTTGTAAGCCGTTTATCTCCCATTCGTTCAACATGACCATACCAGCTCAGCACCCTTCTGTCCACTCTGGCTGACAAATGTTCCTGCTGCCCCACTCTCCTACGTATCTCTTCATTCCTCAATCCGTCTCTACGAGTAACTTCACACATACTCCTCAAGCAGCTCATCTCCATCACATCCAGCTTTCTTCTCTCCTTTTTCTTCAGAGCCCATGTCTCAGCCCCATACATCACTGTTGGCACAACAATTCCTTGATACATTGCACTTTTTACTTTCATTCCGAGATTTCTCGTCTTCCACATACTTCCCATTGCTCCGAAAACTTTCCTTCCTTCACACACTCTCTGTTTTACCTCCATTTCCATACTTCCACTCCTGCTTATCGTTCCTCCTAGATATTTAAAACACTCTACTTGTTCCAATATTTCCCCATTCAGCCTCACATCTAGATTCACCCTACGATCACCCCTATTATACACCATTACTTTACTTTGATTTACGTTCACCTTCAGTTTCCTCCTCCCAAAAACCACTCCAAACTCTTTGACTACCCGCTGCAATTTCTCCTCAGAAACTGCCACCAACGCTGTGTCATCAGCGAACAGCAACTGATTCAACTCCCAATCTCTACCATTCTTTCTTACTAAACCCAATCCTCTTCCCATAGTTCTCATTTTTACTTCCCTCACCACACCATCCATAAACATATTAAACAGCCATGGTGACAATACACAACCCTGTCGCAAACCTACCTATACCTCAAACCATTCACTCAACTCACCATTTCCTACTCTAACACAATGCTCTGCTCCCTTCATAAAAACTCTTAACTGCTTCCAACAAATTTCCTCCAATTTCATAAATCCTTAACACCTTCCACATTGCTTCACGATCCACACGATCATACGCTTTTTCCAAATCCATAAAAACCCAAAATATCTCCTTATGCTTCTCTAAATACTTCTCGCATAACTGTCTTACTGCAAACATCTGATCCATACACCCTCTTCCCATCCTAAAACCGCACTGTTTTTCTCCTATTGCAACTTCCGTACATTTTATTATCCTCTCTATCAACACCCTGCCATACAGCTTTCCAACCACTGATAATAAACTAATACCTCTATAACTTGAACACTCCTGCCGATCTCCCCTCCCCTTGTACAACGGCACAATACATGCACTCTTCCAGTCTATTGGTACCCTTGACATCACAAAGCACACATTGAAAAGTCTCACCAACCAATCTATTATATATATATATATATATATATATATATATATATATATATATATATATATATATATATATATATATATATATATATATATAATATATATATATATATATATATATATATATATATATATATATATATATATAAATATATATATATATATATATATATATATATATATATATATTGAGAATATATCACAAATACACGTGAGCCACTAAATGTTTCTAGTCTCTCAGTGGGGATCGAACCATCGACCATCAGAACGATAGCCGACGCTTTAATCAAACTGCCGTGGTGTAATTGATTAAAGCGTCGGCTATCGTTCTGATGGTCGATGGTTCGATCCCCACTGAGAGACTAGAAACATATATATATATATATATATATATATATATATATATATATATATATATATATATATATATATATATACTGTATATATACGGTACAGTATATATATATATATATATTGAGAATATATCACAAATACACGTGAGCCACTAAATGTTTCTAGTCTCTCAGTGGGGATCGAACCATCGACCATCAGGACGATAGCCGACGCTTTAATCAATTACACCACGGCAGTGTAATTGATTAAAGCGTCGGCTATCGTCCTGATGGTCGATGGTTCGATCCCCACTGAGAGACTAGAAACATATATATATACATATATACAGTATATCCATCTATCTACCAATATATATGTTTGCTTACAGTATATGTCTGTCTAATGCTTATCTATCTATCATTAAGTGTCCGTCTACCTAGACCTATCCCTCTATCAATTCATCCCTCATCTACCCCCACCCCCACCCTATTCATCTACTCCACACCTCCCTGACCCATATAGGCGCACCCGGAATGCCAGGAACTGCATGACAACATTCACCCCGCGACTTCATTATTCTGGGTATTTCCCCCTCTCGGGTCCTGTCAGCCACTTATCCTATATGTTACATTCACTCGTATACACCCCCTACACCACCAGGCTGACATAACCACAAGAGTTCTGCTCCTTTGTTTCTTCCCACCAAGCTAGTACAGTCGCGCTCATTATTTTTTATTTTTTTTTTTTTTTTATGAGTTCCTCGCTAGACCTCCATCAAGCAAAAAAAACCCACACCCCTAGACCCCTCCTTGGAGATAAATTTGTACTTTTTCAGTAGAAAAATGTCTCGGACAATGACCAGTTCCTCCAAAAATTGCAGGCTTATTATTGCTCGCCATGAAAAAAAATCGAAACCTAAATGGCACGAAAGGTCTTAAAATTTACAAAAAAAATGGGGTTAAAGGTCTTAAAATCGCTAAACTAATGGAACAAACGTCTTTAAATTTCAAAACTAATGGGACTAATCATAAGGGAGGAGGGAATCAATACAAAACAAGTACCTCTCCCTTTATGCTGATGCACAGATTTTCGAAGCTGTTTCGAGCTGAATTGAAGGTCCTTATAAATTTTGTACCAGGTATTTGCATTTCGGAAATGTGTTTAATCCAATTGACCACTTGCGAGTTTAGTTTTATAAGGAAGTTGGAGTTGTAGACATCGATATTTAGCCGAATTACCAGCTAAAATACGGTTGTAGTTCATTTATAAATACATAAAACCCAATTCAACATATTCTTTAGCCATCAGAAACCTACATCATTATTATATTTCTATTTACTATCGATATCTACAGCTCCAACTTCCTTATAGCCAGAAACTCGCAAATGGTCAATTGAAGGCTTCAATATCTACCATAATTAGTGACTACAACTGTTGCGCATGACGAAAATGTTATGACACACAATAATACTAATGTTTATAGCTGGTGTTATCCAAAGCGTTAATTAATGTTATGACACACAATAATACTAATGTTTATAGCTGGTGTTATCCAAAGCGTTAATTAATGTTATGACACACAATAATACTAATGTTTATAGCTGGTGTTATCCAAAGCATTAATTAATGTTATGACACACAATAATACTAATGTTTATAGCTGGTGTTATCCAAAGCGTTAATTAATGTTATGACACACAATAATACTAATGTTTATAGCTGGTGTTATCCAAAGCGTTAATTAATGTTATGACACACAATAATACTAATGTTTATAGCTGGTGTTATCCAAAGCGTTAATTAATGTTATGACACACAATAATACTAATGTTTATAGCTGGTGTTATCCAAAGCGTTAATTAATGTTATGACACACAATAATACTAATGTTTATAGCTGGTGTTATCCAAAGCGTTAATTAATGTTATGACACACAATAATACTAATGTTTATAGCTGGTGTTATCCAAAGCGTTAATTAATGTTATGACACACAATAATACTAATGTTTATAGCTGGTGTTATCCAAAGCGTTAATTAATTAATGTTATGACACACAATAATACTAATGTTTATAGCTGGTGTTATCCAAAGCGTTAATTAATGTTATGACACACAATAATACTAATGTTTATAGCTGGTGTTATCCAAAGCGTTAATTAATGTTATGACACACAATAATACTAATGTTTATAGCTGTGTTATCCAAAGCGTTAATTAATGTTATGACACACAATAATACTAAATAGCTGGTGTTATGCGATATCACTGCAGCTCAGCACACTATATAGACCACAGCATATTAGGGGGAGATCATTCACATTAATCGGTGGGATATCACTGCAGCTCAGCACACTATATAGACCACAGCATATTAGGGGGAGATCATTCACATTAATCGGTGGGATATCACTGCAGCTCAGCACACTATATAGACCACAGCATATTAGGGGGAGATCATTCACATTAATCGGTGGGATATCACTGCAGCTCAGCACACTATATAGACCACAGCATATTAGGGGGAGATCATTCACATTAATCGGTGGGATATCACTGCAGCTCAGCACACTATATAGACCACAGCATATTAGGGGGAGATCATTCACATTAATCGGTGGGATATCACTGCAGCTCAGCACACTATATAGACCACAGCATATTAGGGGGAGATCATTCACATTAATCGGTGGGATATCACTGCAGCTCAACACACTATATAGACCACAGCATATTAGGGGGAGATCATTCACATTAATCGGTGGGATATCACTGCAGCTCAGCACACTATATAGACCACAGCATATTAGGGGGAGATCATTCACATTAATCGGTGGGATATCACTGCAGCTCAACACACTATATAGACCACAGCATATTAGGGGGAGATCATTCACATTAATCGGTGGGATATCACTGCAGCTCAGCACACTATATAGACCACAGCATATTAGGGGGAGATCATTCACATTAATCGGTGGGATATCACTGCAGCTCAACACACTATATAGACCACAGCATATTAGGGGGAGATCATTCACATGCCGTCAATACTTTAAGGGGAGACGGTCGTTTTTCTGGTCCCCTTTCTCAGTCGTGTTTAGTCCCATTATTATTTAAAAATATTAGACGTACGGCCAATTTGTTTGGCGATTTTAAGACCTTTCGTCCCATTTCATTATAAATTTTAAGACCTATCGTACCATTTAGGTGTCGATTTTTGTCCTGGCGAGCGATTGTGAGCCTGTAATTGTAAAAGGAGCCGGCCTTCGGCCGGGACATTTTTCTATCGAAAAATATACAAAATTATCTTGAGGGGGGTTTAGGGGATGTTTTACTAAGTTTGAGGGATGTCTAGCGAGGAAACTAAGAATTTATGAATGAATGAATGTATAGGCCAAAAAATAAGTCAGTGTCCCCTTAATAGGGAAATTATACAAAAATAACGCAAAAAGATCCTTACAAAAAAAACTTTTTCCCGTAATGAGGATACAGTTTCTCCATAGTTGATCATACCACCAGGGACGTCACAATGGGGACGCCCACACATAACAATTGTCCCTAAGCTTTGGTTCGATGGTGGAGAGAAAGAGAGAGAGAGAGAGAGATTTACATAGATTTACATTTATATAGATACATTGGCCACACTGACCTTACGATCCAAATGAGGTGGTCAGGACTTAATTTTAGTAGAGATGGTAGGCTATATCCGATAGAAAAGGAAAGTTGAAGGAAAGGATAGAAAAGAAGAAGAAGAGAGAGAGATTGCATAATAACAAATCTAATATTTTAAGTTTGGTTAGATTCCGTTGATTGCTGGCTACAAGTGGGTCATTGTGGACACTCCTAAACTCTTGCCATGGCCCATCAGTCAATGAAAATCCTTACGGGAAGATCGGTCGTTTTTCGGGTCCCCCTTCTTCCTCATGTGTAGCCTCATTAGTTTTCAGATGTTATGACGTTCGGCCCATTAGTTTGGCGATTGTAAGGCCTTTCGCCCTATTTATTTGTCAATATTAAGACTTTTCGTGTAATTTACGTGTGGATTTTCTCCTGTCGAGCGATAGCGAGCCTGTAATTCAAGAGGAACCAGCCTTCGGCCGGGACATTTTTCTACCGAAAATTTTAAAAAATGTATCATGAATTAAGAAGGGTCTTGGGAGGTGTTTGTTAAAGTTTGATGGGGAGGAAACTAAAAAAAAAAAAGAGTGATAAAAGTTACGGTATATAAATGAGCAAATAACTATGCCCATCCCCCTTACTGCTTCTACCTGTTAATAACAATGGCCATCCCCCCTTACTGCTTCTACCTGTTAATAACAATGGCCATCCCCCCTTACTGCTTCTACCTGTTAATAACAATGGCCATCCCCCCTTACTGCTTCTACCTGTTAATAACTATGGCCATCCCCCCTTACTGCTTCTACCTGTTAATAAACAATGGCCATCCCCCCTTACTGCTTCTACCTGTTAATAACAATGGCCATCCCCCCTTACTGCTTCTACCTGTTAATAACAATGGCCATCCCCCCTTACTGCTTCTACCTGTTAATAACAATGGCCATCCCCCCTTACTGCTTCTACCTGTTAATAACTATGGCCATCCCCCCTTACTGCTTCTACCTGTTAATAAACAATGGCCATCCCCCCTTACTGCTTCTACCTGTTAATAACAATGGCCATCCCCCCTTACTGCTTCTACCTGTTAATAACAATGGCCATCCCCCCTTACTGCTTCTACCTGTTAATAACAATGGCCATCCCCCCTTACTGCTTCTACCTGTTAATAACTATGGCCATCCCCCCTTACTGCTTCTACCTGTTAATAAACAATGGCCATCCCCCCTTACTGCTTCTACCTGTTAATAAACAATGGCCATCCCCCCTTACTGCTTCTACCTGTTAATAACTATGCCCATCCCCCTTTACTGCTTCTACCTGTTGATAAACAATGGCCATCCCCCCTTACTGCTTCTACCTGTTAATAACAATGGCCATCCCCCCTTACTGCTTCTACCTGTTAATAACAATGGCCATCCCCCCTTACTGCTTCTACCTGTTAATAACAATGGCCATCCCCCCTTACTGCTTCTACCTGTTAATAACTATGGCCATCCCCCCTTACTGCTTCTACCTGTTAATAACTATGCCCATCCCCCCTTACTGCTTCTACCTGTTAATAACAATGGCCATCCCCCCTTACTGCTTCTACCTGTTAATAACAATGGCCATCCCCCCTTACTGCTTCTACCTGTTAATAACAATGGCCATCCCCCCTTACTGCTTCTACCTGTTAATAACAATGGCCATCCCCCCTTACTGCTTCTACCTGTTAATAACAATGGCCATCCCCCCTTACTGCTTCTACCTGTTAATAACAATGGCCATCCCCCCTTACTGCTTCTACCTGTTAATAACAATGGCCATCCCCCCTTACTGCTTCTACCTGTTAATAACAATGGCCATCCCCCCTTACTGCTTCTACCTGTTAATAACAATGGCCATCCCCCCTTACTGCTTCTACCTGTTAATAACTATGGCCATCCCCCCTTACTGCTTCTACCTGTTAATAAACAATGGCCATCCCCCCTTACTGCTTCTACCTGTTAATAAACAATGGCCATCCCCCCTTACTGCTTCTACCTGTTAATAACTATGCCCATCCCCCCTTACTGCTTCTACCTGTTAATAACTATGCCCATCCCCCCTTACTGCTTCTACCTGTTAATAACCATGCCCATCCCCCCTTACTGCTTCTACCTGTTAATAACTATGCCCATCCCCCCTTACTGCTTCTACCTGTTAATAACTATGCCCATCCCCCCTTACTGCTTCTACCTGTTAATAACTATGCCCATCCCCCCTTATTGCTTCTACCTGTTAATCTTGGAGGAAGTCATTGTGGTGTGGTGGAGTGGTCTTGCTACTGGACTGGTAATGCAATGGTCCCGGGTTCGAATCCCGTTGTATCAATGGGAAGATATTATTGGGATGGAATTTGTGCTGTACCTAATATCAGTGCATTACCACAAAGCCCACCGAAACGCAAAAAAAACTAGGAAAAACACCTTCATTGTTCCCTGATTAAATAGCACTGTATGGATATTTTCATATTCAAAATATGCTACAGGTGGGCAGTGCCTAGTGAGTTCATTGCTCAATAGGTGGCGTTCTGAGAGTGAGGGTCCGAGTCTAGGGGTGAGACGACAGTGAAACACTGGGGCGAGGCAGCTCCAGAGATGGGGCTGCTTCAAGCCGTGAGTGGGGCTCTAAGTGCTTTACATGTCACACTCCCTACACTGGAATAAGACCTCACGGGCTTCACCGTGTTGATCGGTTGGATGTTCAGGCGCCCAGCCTATGCCCGAGAGGGGGTCGTTGGAATATAGAAACAAAATATATATTAGCTTGTGAATGATGTCGAGAAGTATCTGTGTCACCTTTTAAGCCATTTATCACATGACTCAAACACAAGATCCTTGTATGTGGGCTCGCCCATTGTCAGCTAACCCCAGGTTGCTATTTACTACTAGGTGAACATAGGAGACTGATCAACTGTCTCGTCCTCAACGGAAATCGAACCCCAATGTATCTGGGTGTGAGCTAAGCGTGGTAACCAATACCCTACAGAAGGGATCTACTTGTGTCCCTTCCTACCCAGCTGGTCAATTCTGAGCAGCATATGTTAACCTACTCGTTATTCCAGGTCTTCGGAAGGACTCCTGGGTCTCCATGTCTCACTAATAATCCATAGACGGATGGTATTTCAATATTATTATTATTATTATTATTATATATACTGTATATATACCGTATATATATATATATATATATATATATATATATATATATATATATATATATATATATATATATATATATATATATATAAAATAATATCTATACATATATATATATATATATATATATATATATATATATTGTTATGTGCGGACGTGTGTGTGTGTGTGTATATATATGTGTGTGTATATGTATGTGTGTGTGTATGTGTGTGCGCACGTTTGTAAATATATAGTAAGATAACTAGATCAATAGATAACTAGATCAATAGATAACGAGATCAATAGATAACTAGATCAATAGATAACTAGATCAATAGATAACTAGATCAATAGATAACGAGATCAATAGATAACTAGATCAATAGATAACTAGATCAATAGATAACGAGATCAATAGATAAATAGATCAATAGATAAATAGATTAATAGATAACTAGATCAATAGATAACGAGATCAATAGATAACTAGATCAATAGATAACTAGATCAATAGATAACGAGACAAAATAACCAATAACACAAAATTCACAACCAACCCAAAAATATCCCTTCCCTATTTACTAAAAGGGCCAAGTCCGGTTTTAAAAATGCAAGAAACCCTGGATTACTGGGTGAGCCTAGAAACGTGAGGGCGAGAGTGATATTTGGGGGGAGAGAGAGAAAGTGGGTCAGGAACAGTAGAGAGAGAGAGAGAGAGAGAGAGAGAGAGAGAGAGGGAGGAGGGGTAATAATCAAAGAGCATGCCACAAAAAGAACAAATGAGAAAGTGTGTGTGTGTGTGTGGGTGCGGTTGTGGGGATGTGAGAGACTGAGAGTGAGTGTGTGAGTGAGAGTGCAAGAAGTAGAGTTAGAGGTAGCCCCAATACCTGTGTGGGTTGTCCTGGGTTCTGTCTGTCTGTTACGGACACTAACAGGCTTTCATTAATTCTCATTTATCTATTAGTGACCCTATCTTTAATTTTAGTACCTATTTATTATACTTTTACATATATTATTTTATTTCGTCTGTCTAGCTAGTTGTTCTTATTTGTAACAATATATCTATTAATCAGCATAGCCTATGCAGTGCGTCTTTCAGTAGCAATGTTGTATTATATAATCTGTCAATGTATACAAAATCCTCTCGTTCATTTCATCAACATATTATTCAATCAGCAAGTTTTCAACCCCTAAATATCCATAGAGGGAGCAAAGGTGGACGAGCAGTTATTTTCGTATTAAAACTATCTGGTCCGGTTGCAATATTTTGTTTCATTATTATTGAGGATTTTGCTTGTCTTTTCCATTTTTAAGCAATGTATTTTAGTTTGACCCATAAGCTCCAAACCTCTCGACTTTTGCATCAATTTGTTTTGAGGGACCTTGTGGATGGCCTTTTGAAAGTCCAAGTGCACTATACCAAGACTAATTGGAGATGTCATTAACATTAAATGGGCTGTCATAGACTTCAATAAGGTTCGTTAGTACAAAGGAGTACAAACGAAATCAAGCAACAGCAGAACCAGCGACCCCTCAAGGCTGCTTGCCCTCCAAAACACTGATAGTCAAGTGTCCAAACAGTAGTTCAGAGTGGGTAAGGACAAATGGAAAGGGAAGACTGCCCTGGGACAGATATGTCCGTGGCAGGAGTAGGGGACAGTTGTTAGTAATATAATAGAGGAAAAAATAAAAATAAAATTGAATACAAAATAATACTTTTTTCATTTACAAATGCAGTCAGTCGTGGATTTAAGGCAAGGTGTTTGTCTAGGCAAAGTTTAAAAGAATCAACGGTGCTGCAGTCTATGACATCTCGGGGAAGCCGATTCCACAAGTTGACAGCTCAATTGAAGAAATTCTTAGATTTATATGAGTTAAAAGATTTACCAATAATTTTGCAACCGGTCCCCCGCATATAATGTGATTGGTCGATAGTGAAATATTTATTACAGTTCATGTTGTCGATGCCTTTGATGATTTTGAACACTTTAATTAAGTCGCCTCTTAATCTGTGCTGGGTTAAAGGAAATAGATTTAATTCTCTAAGTCGCTCTTTGTATGGTTTGTTCTTTAGGCAAGGTATCATTTTGGTAACTCTATGTTGAACTCGTTCTAGTTTGTCTATATCTTTTTGGTAGTAAGAGCACCAGGATTGAACGCAATATTCTAGGAGAGGGCGGACTAAAGAATTGTAAAGAGATAGGATTACATCTTTGGATTTATGCTCAAATGACCTGCCTATGAAGGCAATATTTTGTTTGCCTTCTTAACAACTTCTGAACATTGTTGACTGGGTTTTAGGTTACTATATATTGTTGCTCCCCAATCAGTTTCTCTGTTCACACTCTTAAGCTGAGTGTGATTCATTGAATAGTTTGCTTTACCCGATATGAAGTACTTTACATTTATCCACATTAAAACTCATTTGCCAAATTTGAACCCAACTTGATAGCTTATCTATGTTATTTTGCATATCTTCTGCATGTTCATTTGAGAGTACAGTATTTGCAATTTTTGTATAATCTGCAAACTTTGAGATTTTACATGTGAGGCATTTATATATGTAATTTATATAAACTAGGAAGTGAACTGGCCCTAGAACCGATTCCTAGGGTATTCCGCTAGTTACATTGGTCCATTTCGATGCTTTACCGTTTATGAGTACCATTTGCTTTCTTTCACTGAGCCAATTTTCCATTGAATTCCATGCACTTTTAATTGTATCAATAAACGTTTGTGGGGTACTTTGTCAAAGGCCTTTTGAAAATCAAGGTATATAATATCTACAGCTTTGCTCTCGTCATATAGGTTAAGGATATCGTGGAAGAAGTCTAAGAGGTTCGTCAAGCAGGAACGTTGTTTACGGAAACCTTGCTGGGTATCTTTGAGTATGTTATTTTCCTCTAAATGATTTATGAGTCTGTCTCTTATGAGTGTTTCTAGCATTTTACAGACAGTTGAGGTTAAGCTAATTAGATGATAGTTACTTGGTATAGATTAGCTGCCTTTTTTTAATATCGGTGTTACATTAGTTAGTTTCCACTCATCAGGCACAGTCCCGGACTGCAAGGATTTATTTAAACGGAATGTCAGTGGTTTGGAGAGCTCACATTTAGCTTCTTTTAGAACTCTAGGTGAGATTGTGTCGGGTTCAGGTGATTCGTTTGGCCTACCCTTAAGTTTCTCCAAACATTTCAGTACTTCTCTCTCTGTAATGTTGATATTGCTTAGAGCATCAACATTTTCTAACTGAACTGGCGGTGCTGTAGGGATATCACTAAGGTCTTCTGTTGTAAAATCTGATGCAAAAACGGTATTGAGGACATCACTCATCTGTTCTTCGTCTTTGGTGTAATCTCCGTTCTCATCTACTAACGGTCCAATAGTTGAAGTGACTACTTTCTTCTTTCTGATGTAAATATAACATTCTTTTAGGTTTGTTTTACTTTGATTCGCAACATGTAACTCCAGGGTCTTTTTACTTTCCTTAATTTACTTTTTGGCTTTACGTCGTAGATCTATGAATATTATTCATTCTTCAGCATTTTCCGCGGTTTTAAATTTGTCATGAGCAATTTTCTTCGCAAGCAAACAGTTTGCAATCTCTTTATTCCACCATTTAGGCTTATTATTATGGAATGAACGTCGGTTCTTTCAAAGGTATGCATGCTTGCACCGGTTTGAAGTACGTGGTAGTGAAAAATGTCCATGATTGTTTTTTATTTTATTATTGTTACTCAAATAGCTCCAATCAGTTTCTGTAAGTATTGGTCTGAGTTTATAAAAGTTTGCTTTAATGATATTTGGAACTTTCTCATTGCTGCTATTTGATTCATTACTATTAAGCTTTATAGTGAAACTGATCCTTCAATGGTCGCTGTCACTGAATTCTTCACCAACATATTATTTTAAACTCTCCACTAAGTCTTCTTTCGTTGCAAGTACAAGGTCAA
Source organism: Paralithodes platypus (assembly GCA_032716605.1). NCBI lineage: Eukaryota > Metazoa > Arthropoda > Malacostraca > Decapoda > Lithodidae > Paralithodes > Paralithodes platypus. Next base: position 19,448,660 of record CM064490.1, read on the forward strand.
GCACATTATTACCACGGGTCGGTCGGAGATTGAACAAATTGAAAAAAAAATACTTTCTTGCAAGTTGGCATACTGGTCATGTCCAGAATGAAAAGTAAGCATATCGCCCCACTTAGTTACTGGTAAATTAAACTCTCCTAGAATTACGGTATCTTGAATGTTACATATTTCTGAATTTTGTTCATAAATCTCTTGGGAAGTTTGCAATGATTGAGCTAGATGGCTGTATATTAAAGCTATAGTTTATTTTTGTTCCCTGATTATTTTTCAAGAATACATCAAATATATCGACATTTTCAATTTGAGGTTTTGACATTAAGACAGGATTAAGACTTTCTCTGATAACAAAAACAGAACGCCTCCTCTATTTATATTGATTCGACTTTTCTCAAAACTTGTATAACCGGAAGTGTATACTCTGCTAGAAAATATCTGTCTTCCGTATTTAACCAAGATTCTGTAATACCGATTATATCATAATTTTCTGTAAACACAATTTCTTCTAGATCCGAAAATATATTTCGTATGCTACGAGCAATTGCATAGAGTACCTTTAGAGAATTATGGTTACAATTATTTGACTGAGCATTTTCCGATTTTCTGGTTCTTGTGAGATCTACACAGCTCTGCCTAGCTGCACATGATTGACCACGTCTTTTTTCTTTAGGGTGTGCTTGTGTGTGTGTGTGTGTGTGTGTGTGTGTGTGTGTGTGTGAGAGAGAGAGAGAGAGACAGAGACAGAGAGCATCATCATCAGCAGCAGCAGTATACTATCAGCCCCCCACATCTTAATTGAGTGCAGGCGTGGTGATTGTGTGACCTGCCTGGCTGGGGGAAGGTTCTCGCAGGGACTCCTTTGTAACACTCATAATTGCCGTCTCTTACTCCACGACCATCACTGACTAGTTCATTATTTATAGTTGGTTTGATGAGGTGATTTGTCTGTATCTCTTTGTTTTAGTAGGTTTCTCTTGGTGTCACACACCGTCTCCTTCTCTCTCTCTCTCTCTCTCTCTCTCTCTCTCTCTCTCTCTCTCTCTCTCTCTCTCTGCCTCAGTATTTACAAGGGAAAATACCAGTGACATGCCATGTTCCTGCTTAGTTCATGAGAGTGAAGATTTTAGCAGAAATAAATGTAACCCAGAGTAGGTAGCAAAATTGATAGGAAAGTTTTATAGGTTCAAGTCATCTGGCCCAGATTGCCTTCTTCCCTGAGTTTTGCGAGAAGTGAAAACGCAGCTTTCTTGGCAAAAATCTTCAATAAATCACTAGACACCGGAAAGGCCCCTGAAGACTGGACATTGGCCAATGTGACCTTTCGTAAAATTTACTTGTCTTTTTTTTTCCTGGCGAGCAAAAGCGAGCCTGCAATTTAGAAGAAACCGGTCTTTGGCCGGGCATTCTTCAACCGAAATATCCACAAACTTATATCGAAGGCGACACTTAGGGGTAATATTTAATGTTTGATGAAGGTCTAGGGAGAAAACTAAAAGAAAAAATGTATATATAAATAAATATATATAAATACGAATGAAAATGTGCCCTGACTGTGGGTGTATGCCAGGAGTGATTGGTGAGCCAGGGAGAACCTTTAGGCTCTCATACCCTTTGTTTACATTCCACATATATTAGGAACATTAGCTGCAATCAATCAATACCCTAACTCGGTTTCTAATCGGGAGGACCGAGTTCGATTCTCGGCAGATGTTTGGGCAATCTCCTTACACCCCTTGCCTCTGTTCTGATAGCCTAACAGTAAAACAGGTCTATGACAGGGTAAAAAGGTTCGGTTATTCGTGACCTCGTCCCCGAACTACTAAAAAAAAAAAAAAAAAAAATCTAATACTTTGTAGAGTTGTTGATATTGTATGTCATTTGTGTTCCTCCACTTCCTCGTATGGTCCTGCTCTACAGCCGCCTCCTCACATCTCTCCTCCCTCCCTCCCTCTCTTCCTCATGTCATTCTCCTCCCCTATCCCCTCCCTTCCTCCCTCCACATCTCCTACCCTCTCAGTTACACCATCCTCCTCCACCCCACCTATGCCCCCCTCAGTTACTCTATACCTCTATACCCCCTCAGTTACTAACCCATCTGTCCCCTACTAACTTCCTAATCCTGCCATGGACATTAGTTCCAGGGCAGTATTTCCCTTTCCAATGTTCCCTTACCCACTCTAAACCACTGTTTGGACACTTGATCCTCAGTGTTTTGGAGGACAAGCAGCCTAGAAGGGTCACTAGATCTGTTGGTGCTTGATTTCCTTTGTACTCCTTTGTACTCCTTTGTACTCTCTCCATCCTCCCTATTCACTTCCTCATATCCTCACAAACACCCCCTCCCCCTCCCTCCTTCCTCTTATCCTCTCCCTCCCCCCTCCACTTCCCCATATCCCCCAAAACACCCCCTCCTTCTCCCTCCCTCCTCTTATCCTCCCCCTCCACATCCTCACACTTTCCCTCCCTCGTCACATCCTCCCCCTATCCTTCTCCACTTCCTCCCCTCTCCCATCCTCACCCCCTCCCTACCCTCGTCCTCTGTGACTCTGTGTGTGTGTGTGGGGGGGGGCGGGGGGGGGAGTCCTCGCGTGAAAATGGTAGTCATTAATTAGATCATCCCTTAGGCACCTTCTGGAGAGAGAGAGAGAGAGAGAGAGAAACTGAAGGGTGTGAGGAAATAGGGATATGGAGTAGCAGCTACATAGGTATCACTTGAGACCCCTGGTGACCGTTTCTGAACTACCGCCAGAGCTACAACTGTCAACATCAACAATATTCAACACATAGGATATGCATAGTTAATCACGATTCTTATTGATTGTACATGTTTTTATTATACAGTAAGTGACTACACTAAATGCTTATATAGTATAGTACCCATGGGAATTTCCATATGCAGCTGGTAGTTACAAACATAGTTACAAGCTAATTATTTATCAAAACAATAATATGCAAAAATGCCTGCTGACTTTGTATTATAAATATATGTTATGTAAAATATAATAAACAACATAATGCGAAGATTATAATGTGTCAGGTACAGAAATGTCGACACACAACTAATAATATAAAATTGTTGAAAGAAAGGGAGGGTGGAGAGCTCCGTGACATGTTGTTTAAGGGGAGTCACCGGCTTTTTTTTTTATTTCTCTCCTTTTCTCTCTTTCCCTGGCTTGTATCCATTCGGCCCCATTCAGCCAACTGTTTTAAGACGTTTATCCCCATCCAGGTGTCGATTTCATCCTGGCGAGCGGTAGCAAGCCAGCATTGTATGGAGAAATCCGGCTTCGCCGGAGACATTTTTCTATCGAAAAATTTACAAATTTAGCTTGCTGTCAAAACAAAAAATATATATGCTGGCTCGTTACCGCTCGCCAGGAAAATATTGACACCTGGATGGGGGTAAACGTCTTAAAACAGTAGGCTGAATTGGGCCGAACGGATACAAGCCAAAGAGAGAGTGAGAGAAGGAGAAAAAAAGCGAGGTGGGCCGCCTTAAAAAGCCTGGGTCGCTTATGCTCGGTTCACACATGCACGAATTAACGTCCCGTCCGTCCCCGACCAAGAAATTAGGCAGGACGGCATCAATCTGGAGACCCGGCCCACCCACGCGGACCGTTTTGTGCATGGACAAAGAGGCCGCCGCCTATGCCTCCGCGCCCCGTGAGCTGGCGACACCGCACGTCCGTATACCGAACATAGGTGATTTTGCCGGCGTCCTGCTCGTTTGCAAGCGAATTAAGGGGTCGGGGACGGACGGGACGTTAATTCATGCATGTGTGAACCGAGCATTAAGCAAGTGTCACACTATGCCGATTTAAGTGCCGACGCTCCACGACTTAAGGAGTGGCGATACAAGGGGGAGACCACTGCCGAGTATCGTCGGTGATCGAGGGACGGGACGCTCACGGCGGGCAGTATGGACGGGCATGCCACCTAACGGCAACTGGACTGGGGTCGAGCGGCAACCATGCAAGACCTAAGGAAGATAAATGACGCCGCTGGGGTGGCGTCATGCGCCGTAGCACGCAAACTGGTTGGCGACAATGCTCCTGACGAGCGGTGCCTATAGGAGGTAGGGCGGCGGCGATGGACAGCCACCCTGTCACACTGAACCCCTACTCCGTCACACTTGATCCCTACCAAGGCAAACAGGTCCGTCGGAGGCGACGTTTGTGTGTGTGTGTGTGTGTGAAGGGAGGGGGGGGGGGGAGGTATTAAGCTTGAGGTATAGGGAGGAAACTAAAAACATAATAAAAAGATCCATAAATGAGCAAATATATACACCCATCTCCCCTTAATTAAGTGGTTCTTTGAGTAATTGGTAAAACAAGGCCATCTAAAGTTAACCCTTTCATTACCGGTGACATCTTTCTCGTTATAGTCTGGCAACTATTAGGTTATTGTATTATGATTACGAAGGGCCTGTAA
>CM064490.1:19463087-19583087 GCA_032716605.1 Paralithodes platypus
TCGATGCCTTTCATTATCTTAAATACTTGAAATATATCCTCTCGTAGTTTGCGCCTAGTCAAGCTGGAGAGGTTTAATTCATCTAGACGTTCTTCATATTTATATATAGAACCATTCATCCATCTATCTACACATAGATACAATCATTCATCTATCTATATATGGATCCATTCATTCATCTATCTACACATAGATACAATCATTCATCTATCTATATATGGATCCATTCATTCATCTATCTTTATATGGATTCATTCATTCATTTAGGTATATATAGAACTATTCATCCATCTATCTATACATAGATCCATTCATTCATCTATCTATATAAAGATTCATTCATTCATATATCTAACTATGGATCCATTAATTCATCTATCTACTATGTGGATCCATTCACTCATCCATTTATCCACCCACCTCTCCATATATCTACCTTATATATCTATATATTGCTGGACGCCTTACTCCCCTTATTATAATGAGGGTGGCCATACACAGAAGGCCCCCAAGCGGATCTATTCCCTGTAAGAGGGACAACCGAACCAATTTACTGAAGGACTTAGAGGATTGACCACTCAAATTAGGATCCGTCCGACTCCGAGGCCCTCTATGTATCTTGTTAGCACTAATTTTCTACAGTGGTGTTCGGCTAGTCCATCCACTAACCTGCCTAACACTTAAATAAGCAGTACGGATTTGTATCAGGTTTACTCCCCTAGACAGGTTGCCGACCAAGGCTGATGAGTCTCATCAACTCGGATTTGTATAAGGTTGTCTCCCCTACATGGTTGCCAACCAAGGCTAACGAGTCCCATCCACCGGAAATATATTTACCCACTTTGTCCATATATCAATCCACCTTGTTCATTTATCCATCCACATTGTCCATTTATCCATCTACCTTATCCATTTATCTATTCATCCACCCACGCAGTCTTTCCATTTTCCACTCAATTAACTCGCTTCTTGATATTTGTCTTCCATTCCCTTCATTCCTCTCTCTGTCTGTCTCCTTCTCTTCTTCTTGTTTCCTCTCCCTTCGCTTATACTCTCGTTCTCTTCTTTCCATTTCTATAACGTCTCCTCTCGCCCATCGACCCTCTTTCCCCCTCCCTTTTTCTCTCTCCCCCTTCTCCCTTTTCATTCATTCTTTCCGATTCTCCGTATTACTCCCTCTTCCCTTCCTCCTTCCCTTCATACCTACCTCTGTGTCTCTCCTCCCTTCCTGCCTCCTTCTCACCCTCCCTTAATCCCTTCCACCACCACCAGCACCCCTCATACAAAATTAAATAATGGGGGTATTAGTAACTTCTCAGGAAAATCCAACTTCCCTTCTTCTCGTAATCTGAGTGGCAGGGGGGGAGGGAGAGGGGAGAGGAGAGAGGGAGGGAGCTGGGGAGAGAGGGAGGGAGGGAGGAAGGAGAGAAAAGTGGAGGGGTAAGGGAGAAAATAACTAAGGTAGTTGATAGATAGGGAAGGAAGAGAGGGAGGAGTGAAAGGGGGGAGAGAGAGAAGTGGAGGTAAGAGGGGGGGGAGAGGAAGAAAGGTGTAGGGGTAGTTGATAGCGGGGGGGGGGGGGGGTAGAGGGAGGAAAAAAGGAAGGGAGGAGGTGATAGAGAAGAAGAAATGACAAAGAGAGAATGGGAATGTAAAGAAGAGAGAAAGGGCAGATGAAGCAAGCGCAGGAGAGAGGAAGAGGATAAAGAAGGAGAACAGAAGGAGAGAGAAGGTAGAGAAAGGGAGAGAAAAAAGGGAAGGAAGAGTTGAGAGGAACGAAAAGAGAAGCGATAGAGAAGAGAGTGGTAAACATGAATATTAAGAAAGGGGAGGAGGGAAGAAAATGTTAATATGGAGGAAGAGAAAGAGGGGAAGAAGGAGGAGGAAAAAAGAGGGGAAAGAGGGGAAAATTAATGATCGATGGTGGAAGAAGAAGGAGAGAGGATGAAAGAAGGAATGATGAAGGAGGAATAAAGAGGAGAAAAAAAGGAACAAGGAATGATGGAGGAGAAATAAGAATAAGAAAGAAGGAAAAATAAAAAAATAAAAAAATGAAAGAAGAAAGAGGAGAAAGAAGGAATGTCGGAGGAGGAAGAATGAATCATGGAGAAGGATTGAGGAGGATATTGAGAAGAGAATGAGATGAACAATTTAAAGAAGAAGAAGAAGAAGAAGAAGAGTACCCGAAAAGATTCCAGACATACTCTTTGGTGAAAAAGAGAGCTTGATTAGTGCAGTTTATTCTCATTGTGAACGGTGCAGAATACAAGTGAGAGTGAGAGGAAGAGAGGTTTATATATATATACTATATATATATATATATATATATATATATATATATATATATATATATATATATAAAGTATATATATATATATATATATATATATATATATATATATATATATATATATATGGAGTATATATATATATATATATATACCGTATATATATATATTGATATGTTCATGATACGCCAAATAAATAACTGAAAAGGCGCATTATAGTTCCAGAATGAGAGAGAGAGAGAGAGAGAGAGATTTTTATTTTGCCCCGAGGGGCGAGTTTATTGAGCAGCGCCCCCCATCCTGTGAGGGGACAACCACTAGTAAGGCGATACATACTGCTCAAAGAGCCATTATTCCACTGAAACAACAGCATCGTCGTCTGGTTACATTCATATTTGTGTTTATAAGTCAGGTTGGCAGTATTCAGATGTGTTATTATAGTTTCCTCATTTAATTGTCACATGGTCTGTAAAAAAAAAAAAGAAAAAAAAAGAAAGCAAGCTTGTAGTGACTGAATTATTAATTGACAGGTTGTAAATAATAGCACTACAGAACTAGTGCAATCGTATGAGGAGACTATTCATATTTTCATTACATCAATGATTATTGAGATCATAGTTAGCTGAATACAATTATTACAAAAATAGGCAATGGTATAAATCAACATAATACATAATTTAATACAGGCGGACATATTCATGATCCGGTTCGTTGTGCACTGGGAGCTAAGGTGTCTTGAGATCGCCTCGTACCCATACACAACGAACGTATTATAGTCTGCATGGTTGGTATCTAATTGAATATACTTAGTGGGTATTTCAAGAATGTCAGGGGGTAAGGAAATGTGAATTGTATATTAGAAGACTGTGATTAACGAGACGTGTAACATGTGGAGGGAGGTGGTAGAAAGAGAGGGATCTCGTTGGGGTGGAAGTTTCGCTCCCAGGAATTTTCGTTCCTGTGGTATTTCAATAATAATAATAAAATAATAATAATAATAAGGGGACAACCACTGGTAAGGCAATACATACTGCTCAAAGAGCCATCATAATACTGTAACAACAGTATCGTCGTCTGGTGTTATTATAGTTTCCTCATTTAATTGCCACGTGTGCTGTATATACGTGCTCATGAGAAAAAAAAAAAAAAATATGTGACTGAATTATTAATTGACAGGTAAATAATAGCACTACAAAACTAGTGCAATCATATGAGGAGGCCATTCATGTTTTCTTACATCAATGGTTATTGAGATCATAGTTAGCTGAATACAATTATTACATACAAGATGTGACTAATATTTCGAACTACATTAATTATTATGCAATAATAGTACCACAAATATATTACAATCATATGAGGGACACTTCACATTCTTCATTACATCAACGGTTATTGAGGTCATAGTTAGCTGAATACAAGAGTCACATACATAATGTGACTAATATTACCAACTACCGAAGTTATAATGGAATTATAGTAATACAAATATTTTACAAAGATGAGTTACATGGTTCAAATTCTTATTACAATAATGGTTATTGAGGGGATAGTTAGCGCAATATGACCAGTGGAGAAGTTTACATGCCGATAGTAGTATAATATTTAGTAGGGTGTGTGGTTATGGGAGAGAGGGAGGGGGGTTGTAGGAGGTAGAGGAATGGGTGGGAGAGGAGGAGGAGGAGCAGGAGGTAAGGTAAGGTACTCCAGGGAGGAGGAAAGTGTGAGAGGGGAGGTGGGTGTGTGTGTATGTCCCTTCTTAAACATCCTAGAGGGACCCTACCCGTCGTGACCCAGTCACCAGACCCCAGCCAATGCCTTCTCTATACATAATTATGTATAGAGAAGGCATTGCCCCAGCACCCAAAACACACAGCCATACAGATTCAGATTCAGATTCAAATGATTTTATTTCCATAAAATAATATTCGGAGGGAAGGTGCAAGTGGTCCTCCGGGAGGGACAGTGCCGCATATCCGGAGGTACTTGTACATCAAGCCATTAGCCGAGAATATTGAGGACAATACAGCAGTATGGTTAGGGGTTTTGTAGGAGGTAGAGGAATGGGTGGGAGAGGAGGAGGAGGTAAGGTACTCCAGGGAGGAGGAAAGTGTGAGAGGGGAGGTGTGTGTGTGTGTATGTGTTGGGGAGGGTGGGACATACTACATATAAATAAGTTGTTTAAGGCCAGCGATAGTACTGAAGATAAATATGGTAGTTACAAAAAAAAAATCTTAAAAGGGAAAGTTTGAATTTCAACGCAAGTCTACAGATATCAGCAGTATCGCTTCATCGTACCTGACACAACATATCAATAAGTAGGGAAGGAAACTGTATACGTGCAAAGATCAAGATTCAATTAAGTTTAGTAGCAAAACAATATTCAGAAGGAAGATACTAGTAGTCCTCCGGGATGGATATGCCGCATATCCGAAGGTACTTAATTGTAGATCAAACCATTAGCAAAGAATATTGAGGACAATTATGTTGCTTACATATGCAAGGGTCATGTATATTGGCTTGCAAAAGGATATGAATTGGCACTTAACAGATTATTTAAATAAAAGCTGTGTTAGAGGCTCAGAGGGATATGTATATACTGTACATTGTCAATCTATTAAATGAGAATAGCAGTGATAAGTAAAGAAATACTGACTGATATTATAAGTGTGACATGATCAATGAAAATATGAAATCGTGTAGAGGGCGTTACAAAGGGTTTAAGTGTGACCTTGTAAGAAAGAAGAGATGTGTGGAGAGAGGGGGGGGGGGGGGGGACAATACAATAACCGTTCAACATGATGATGATGTGACACAATTCCCGGTAGTACAGGCAGAATTATATGGCTATATTTTATCTGTACTGGGAGAAAGAGAGAGAGAGAGTGTGTGTGTGTGGTAAGAGTGAGAGTGAGAGAGACTTCAAAGGAGTACAAAGTAAGTCAAGCAACAACAGATCTAGCGACCCCTTGAGGTTGCTTGCCCTCTATATCACTTCTGCTCAGAGTGTTCAGCAGTGGTTTATAGTGCGTAAAGGACAATGTCTATGGCAGGGTTAGATGTTAGTAGGGGATATTGGGTTAGTGACATGACACAGCTGTAAATGATACTTCGTGTATCTTGGGAAAAGAAGGTAACATCTGGTTATTTAATTACATATTCATTATGCAGTACTCCTCGATGTATCTGAGGACAAAGGAAAAAAAACAGTGATTCATTTACAAATGCAGTCAGCCGCGGATTTAAGGCAAGATGTTTGTCTACGTGATGTTGTAAGGAATCAACGCTGTTGCAGTCTGTAACATCTCGAGGAAGTCCATTCCACAAGTTGACAATTCGATTGAAGATATTTCTTAAATTCATGTGAGTTAAAAGATTTAAAATTATTTTGCAAACATATCCCCGTGTATAATTTGATTGGTCGATCGTAAAGTACTTAGTACAGTTCATGTTGCGGATGCTTTTGATGATTTTGAACACTTATATTAGGTCGCTTCTTAAGGGGAGATCTCTACTTGAGGGATTTTTTTCTTGACCCCTTTCTCCCTCATGTTTAGCCCCATTGCTTTTGATATTATAAAACGTTTGCCCCATTAGTTTAGCGATTTTAAGAACTTTCACCCCATATTAAGACCTTTCGTGCAATTCAGGTGTCGATTTTATCCTGGCGAGCGATAGCGAGCCTGTAATTTAAGAGGAATCGGCCTTCGGCCGGGACATTTTTCTACCGAAAAATGTACAAATTTATCTTGAAAGGGACTCAAGGGGGTGTAATTTTAAGCTTGATGGAGGTCTAGGGAACAAACTAAATACCTCCCCTTAATCTTAGCTGGAGTAAAGGAAAGAAATGTAATTCCTTAAGACGCTCCTCGTATGGTATGTTCTTTAGACTAGGTATACTTTTGGTAACTCTACATTGAAATCATTCCAGTTTGACCTATCTTTATGGTAGTAAGGGCACCAGGATTGAGCCCAATATTCCAGAAGAATACGGACAAATTTATTGTTAAGAGTGAGGACTCCATTTTTGTATTTATGCTCAAATGACCTACAGTACCTATAAAGCCAAATATTTTGTTTGCCTTCTTCACAACTTCTGTACATTGTTGACTGGGTTTTAGGTTACTCGATATTGTTACTCCCAAATCTGCTTCTCTGTCTAAACTCTTAAGCTCAGTTCCATTCTTTAAATAGTTTGCTTTCTCATTTCGGTTTGTTATCGTCTACTAACTTTTAGATTGTACAGGTGAGTCTATGTTGTATATGTAAACTAGGAAGAGAACTGGCCCTAGTAGCGTTCCCTGGGGTACCCTGCTAGTTACATTGGTCCATTTGGATGCCTACCGTTTATAAAAAAAAGAGAGAGAGAGATGCGGAATAGAGACAGTACAAAGGCCATGATGGTGGTGTGACACATTTCCCGGTAGTACAGACGGGGTGGCATGTCTATTATATCTGTACTGAGAGAGAGAGAAAGAGATTTTTGATTTGATTCGATTTTATTTGAAGGGGGAGGGGAGGCGGAGAAGGAGGTAGAAGGTGTGAGAGTGACTGAGAGACAGAGATATTTGATTTGATTCGATATATTCATTATACTCCAATTTAAAAACTTCACAAGCACACAATAATTCCAAAGAGAGATAGAGAGAAAGTAAGGTGGGGAGAGAGAAAGAGAGAGGAATAAGAAAGAGAGAAGAAGAGAGGGATATAAAGTGGTCAACAGGATATTAAGTGTCAAATGGGGCAGGGAGAGAAGGAGGGAGATGATGGAGGAGAGAGAGAGAGATTTACATAGATGTTCGTAGATACACAGGCTACACAAACCTTATGATTCCAGTGAAGTGGTCAGGACTTAATTCTAGTAAAGGTTGCAAACCCGATAATAAAGGAAAGTTGAAGGAAAGGATGGCAAAGAAGTAGGCTCTCTCCCCATCCTCCGGCACTCCGGCAATTGCCGTACATGAAGACAGATAGAAGCGAATGACCTTGCAGGGCTTGGAAACCACCTGAAGGAATTTATAGAATAGTTAGAAATGGAAAGTTAAGTTCATGCAAACGTTCACCCTTAGTAATATAATACACACACCTTAATTGTTTCCTCCTTAGCTCTATATAACTGGAAACAGTGTTCATTACTGCCAGATCGTTCTATCAATAGTTATTACCTGCACCATCCCAGTTTCTCTGTGGTATGAGTCTAGACTTTTTTTTAGGGGACAGTGGATAGTTTTGGGGGTCTATATTTATATATGCATTCTTTTATTGTTTAGTTTCCTCGCTAGACCTTCATCAAGCTTTAAAAAACACACCATAGACTTCCCTTCAAGATACATTTGTACAATTTGCGATAGAAAAACCAACACCATCACATCCTTCACTTCCACAACACCACCACCACGTCTTAGAAGTAAATGTATTCAATCTGATTTAAAGTCGTCTTTCCTTCCTCCTCCTCCTCCTACTCCACATCATCCTTCCTCCTCCTTCTACTCCTCCTTTTTTTACTTTTCTGATATTCTGCTCTATTCTTATTATTCTCCTTCTTCTCCACATTATCCTTCCCCCTCCATATTTCTTTCTTGTCTTGATATGCTTTCCTATATTTATTCTTCTCCTCTTTCTGCATATCATTCGTCCTCCTCTCTCCTCTTTCCTTCCACCACTCATAATCCAATACATTCCTACGCAGATGACTCAACACTCCACAGTTCCTTCACATTTACCAATTCTTTCACCCAACCCGATCTTATAAATTCAAAAATAAACACTGCAATTTCTCTGAACCAGGACCTTTCTAGAATTAATGAATGGGGACAAGAGAATCTAGTTTCCTTTAATGCACAGAAAACCAAGTACATTCAATTTTCTAACCGACAGAATCTCACTGACTCCCATATATTTTTTAATGATGTAAATATTCCCACTTCCCCTAGTATTGACATTCTCGGTGTAACATTAACTACTAACTTGAGCTGGACACATATGTTAGAAGCATTGCTAAGAATGCCTCTAAAAAACTGGGACTCCTGTACAGAGTTCGAGAATTCTTCACTGACGAGCAGTTGGCCGTAATATATAAAAGTCATGTGCGCTCTCAGATGGATTACTGTTCACCTCTGTGGGGTGGAAGTGTAGTGGTTGCATTGAGGCAGTTGGACAAAATTCAAAATAAAGCTATTAGATTAATCAATAACCCTGCAATCACACAGGACCTTCCTACATTAGCCATACGAAGAAACGTTGCATCCCTTGCATTATTCTACAGATATTTTCACAGCAATTGTTCCGAGGAACTTGCTTCAATTGTGCCGCCTCTCCACATCTTTCCCCGTAGAACTAGGGCAGCTGAGAGCGCCCATGAATTTACACTTTCTCCTCCACAATGCAGAACTTCTGCTTATCAGAATTCATTTATCCCCAGAGCTACTACTCTTTGGAATTCACTTCCCTCGAATTGCTTTCCACAAACTTACAATCAACAAATGTTTAAATCCAGTTGTTACAAACATTTTATGAATGGAGGATGCCTTTAGGCACATGGACCTTTTTGTTTTATCTGTGTTTTTCCTTCCACCGTTCATTGTCTCTTAAAAAAAAAAAAAAAAAAAAAAAAAAAACCCTCTTTACTCTACTTCCTCCTTTTTGTTGCAGTTTTCTTTATCCTCAAGTGTATTTCTGTCAACCCTAGTCGCTTAATAATTGTTCCTTGGTATTCTTTTCCCTCCTTCATTATCTTCTTATTTTCATTATGTCTATTGTTATTCTTCATATAATCGTTATTTTCATTATGTCTATTGTTATTCTTCATATAATCGTTATTTTCATTATGTCTATTGTAATTCTTCATATAATCGTTATTTTCAATATGTCTATTGTTATTCTTCATATAATCGTTATTTTCATTATGTCTATTGTTATTCTTCATATAATCGTTATTTTCATTATGTCTATTGTTATTCTTCATATAATCGTTATTTTCATTATGTCTATTGTAATTCTTCATATAATCGTTATTTTCAATATGTCTATTGTTATTCTTCATATAATCGTTATTTTCATTATGTCTATTGTTATTCTTCATATAATCGTTATTTTCATTATGTCTATTGTTATTCTTCATATAATCGTTATTTTCATTATGTATATTGTTATTCTTCATATAATCGTTCCTCTTATTTTCATTATGTCTATTGTTATTCTTCATATAATCGTTATTTTCATTATGTCTATTGTTATTCTTCATATAATCGTTCCTCTTTTCGTTATTCCTTCTACCATTTTAATTCCTCGCTTATTCCCCATATACTTTTTTAGTGGGTTTTTCATTAATCTAGTTTTCATCCTCCGTCAAAGTCTTCTCTTGTATTTTCTTTCCTTCGCGCTCGTGTCCTTGTGTCTATTTATCTTAAGGGAGCTCAGACGGTATTGTGCAGCATAATTTACTGGCTCGGCTCAATGGTTTAAGGAAGGGGCTTAGTTTGCTCTCTGAACCTCTATCAAGCTTAAAAAAAACACCCACAAGACTCCCCTCCGATATAAATTTTTACATTTTTCGGAAGAAAAACGTCCCGGCCGAAGGCCGATTCCTCTTAAAATACAGGCTCGCTTTCGCTCACCAGGAAAAAATCGACACCTAAATGGCACGAAAGGTCTTGATATTGGCAAATAAATGGGGCAAAAGGTCTGAAAATCGCCAAACTAATGGGGTGAATGTCTTGAAATCTCATAACTAATAGGGCTAAACATGAAGGAGGAGGAGGACTCAAAAAACCAACTGCCTCCCCTTAATTTCTTCCTCTCTTGTCCCTTTCTCCTTCCACTCTTTTTATTCCTGGTTCCCCTTGTCCTTACTTACATTTCCTATCTTTCTTTTTATTCCTGGTTCCCCTTGTCCTTACTTACATTTCCTATCTTTCTCCTTCCACTCTTTTTATTCCTGGTTCCCCTTGTCCTTACTTACATTTCCTATCTTTCTTTTTATTCCTGGTTCCCCTTGTCCTTACTTACATTTCCTATCTTTCTTCCATTTGACCTTTTTAATTTCTTCGTATCAATACTTCCTTATCTGTTATTTATCTTCCCACTTTCTATTCCTCCTTTTTGTATTTGTTTGCTTTTTATTTCAGTCCTAGTCCCCTATTCTACATTTTCTTTTATTTCTTCTTCTTTACCCTTGATCTTCGTCATGCTGGCTTACTAGACGAAGGAAGGAGGAATGAAAGAGATATGAAAGAAAAGAAACATAAATGGATGGATGAAAGAAAGGAAGGAAAGGAGGAGGGAGGAACGATGGCAAAGAGACACGATGGAGGAAAATATGGAAGGAAGATGGGAAGGACGGAAGGAAGGAGAGAAGAAAGAAAGGAAGGAGGGAAAGAAGACAAGACAATGGGAACAAGTGCAGGAAGGAAAAATCCAGCCACTTTTTCGTTCCACGTAATGATTTAACTGCAGTATTTCCACTTTGTATTCATATATTTAGTTATTGTTAAAATACGACTTCAGAGGTTATCAACCCTATTGGACTATTAAGCCAGCACACTGTAGTCAACAATATTGTCAGGATTGAAGCTTATCTGCGAGAACTCCAGTCCCTTGTTCATATATTAATGTTGTTGCCATTATTTATTCCTCTTTACTGCTAGAGGGAATTGATGAATGTATGGATGCAAGAATGAATAAAGGCAAGAAGGATAAAATATATGAATGGATGAAAGAAGGAGAAGAGAGATACCTATAATTATAATTTTACTGGTGATGTGTATTGAAATCTACACCCGTACTTTGCTAATGATTAACAAGGAATAATAAACACTACATAGCCTTTTTAATATGTTATCCTACATTTCATTCCATTTTGAAAGTAGGAAATGGGAGTTCTAGGTATGAATGTAATTAATTAATAGCACAAGGGATAATATAAGTGAGAGTGAGTGAGACTAATAATTTAAATGTTTATTACAATAATAGAAGGAAACAACAGGTATAACAACAACCTAAGTGGAACATCAATCAGAACACGCATGAGAAACCATAACATACAGAAGTATAAATAATATAAGGATATAATAATATATAACTGAGAGATGATTTATCCTCTCTTTATATATATATAAAGATATGCAATATATAAATACACTACAAACAGTACGTACTGTGTATATATATATATATATATATATATATATATATATATATATATATATATATATATATATATATATATATAGAGAGAGAGAGAGAGAGAGAGAGAGAGAGAGACGGGAATCTCTCAGTTTTCAGTCGTTGCTTTATTAATATTATCATATGTTTCCTCATCGTGTTCTGGTAGGTGTTCACAATCCTTAGTGTTAAATCCGTCAACGAAGTTGGAGGATATTATGTTTTTGTCCCTGTTTGCCTGTTTGTAAACAAGATATCTCAATATTATATAACCAATTTTCACAAAATATTGTGGGCAGATACGATATGCGCCAAGAATGAAGTGCATATCTTTAGAATGTGATCAGTAGAGTGCATGCCTCCACCACAATTAAGGAGGCGATCGGTAGAGCATATACCTCCGCCAGTGTAGGCAGATGTTATGTGATCTTCCGCGTGCCCCTCCAGTCACATCTGACACTTCCTTCATATACTCTCTCTCTCTCTCTCTCTCTCTCTCTAAGACAGCTGTAAAAGCGACAATAACATAATTATTGTTTTACTTTCTGTGATAATGGCCCTTCTAAACTTTGCATCCTGGTAAGTGCAACTGTGTGTGTGTGTTACGTGTGTATCTGTCTGTCTGTCTGTGTATATGTTGGTCTGTGTGTATGTGTCTGTGTCTGTCTGTGTATCTGTTGGTATGTGTGTGTGTCTATATCTGTTGGTTTGTGTGTGTGTGTGTGTTACGTGTGTATATGTCTGTCTGTCTGTGTATATGTTGGTCTGTGTGTATGTGTCTGTGTCTGTCTGTGTATCTGTTGGTATGTGTGTGTGTCTATATCTGTTGGTTTGTGTGTGTGTGTGTGTGTTACGTGTGTATATGTCTGTCTGTTTGTGTATATGTTGGTCTGTGTGTATGTGTCTGTGTCTGTATGTGTATCTGTTGGTATGTGTGTGTGTCTATATCTGTTGGTGTGTGTGTGTGTGTGTTTATATGTGTGTGTGAGTGTGTGATCACTTCTGTAGAAACTAATTCAAACTATGCAATAAAAAAATGGTATTCACGAATATATTTAGTTATTTCCTCATTTATGTAGCTTTTTATAATTTATTATGTTTCCTCCCTAGACCTCCATCAAGCTTAATTAAAAAACACCACCAAAGACCCTCCTTCAAGATAATTTTGTACATTTTTCGATAGAAAAAATGTCTCGGCCGAAGGTCGGTTTCTGTTATATTACAGCTAGGCTCGCTATCGCTCGCCTGGAAAAAATCGACACCTAGATTACAGGAAGTCATAATATTGACAAAGAAATGGCGTGAAAAGTCTTAAAATCGCCAACTGATGGGCCTAACGCAGTGGTCAGCAACCCTTGAAGCTAGAAGAGCCATTTGTTTAAAGTTTCATAAAAAAATTGTACTGTCGTAGCCGCAATACAAATAAATTGTACTGTCGTAGCCGCAATACAAATTGTACTGTCGTAGCCGCAATACAAATTGTACTGTCGTAGCCGCAATACAAATTTTACTGTCGTAGCCGCAATACAAATTGTACTGTCGTAGCCGCAATACAAATTGTACTGTCGTAGCCGCAATACAAATTGTATTGTCGTAGCCGCAATACAAATAAATTGTACTGTCGTAGCCGCAATACAAATTGTACTGTCGTAGCCGCAATACAAATTGTACTGTCGTAGCCGCAATACAAATAAATTGTACTGTCGTAGCCGCAATACAAATAAATTGTACTGTCGTAGCCGCAATACAAATTGTACTGTCGTAGCCGCAATACAAATTGTACTGTCGTAGCCGCAATACAAATAAATTGATCTCATAAACCGAAATCTACAGCATTTCAGAAATAAGAGAATATACCATACTTCTGAACTAAACAATGTTCAGTGATATTGTTCAATATACAGTAATTGTATTCACAAAGCTTAGGAAAAACATGTGTCACATTTCCAGAAATCGTAACGATTGATACCTATAGATCTTTTTGAAGTTGAATAACAAATCTAATATTGCCTTGAATAAGTTATATGATGCCTTCATTTTGAAGGAAGAATTATTATTTCTGAAGCTTCTGGAGCCACACAGGTGTCCTGGAAGAGCCGCATGCGGCTCCTGAGCCGCAGGTTGCCTACCCCTGGGCCCTAACGTCTTAAAATCTGAAAAGTAATGGAGCTCAATATGAGGGAGAAGGGGGTCTACAAAAACGACCTATTTCCCCTTAAATGGTATGTGTTAAATATTGAACACATATAATTCAAAGCAATTGGTGCACAAAATCAGTATGTAAATATAGTTTTGCATATTTTTAGAAATATGTGTTGACAACTGTGGTGCATATATTCAATAAATATGTCCTTACATAAAGTATGTTAAGTAGGCATCAAATCTCTGTACACTCTAAAAAATATATGGGTATGAAAAAGGTTTTATAATTTCGGGTAGGTATTCAGCAACGGTCGGCAACCCATCTAGGGTAGAAAACCTTATAAATATTCAGGTAAACGGGACTCGTTAGCCTTGGTTGGTAACCCGTCTAGGGGAGTACCTAAAGGTGAAGCAAGTAGGTGGATGGACTAGCCACCTAGCCACTGTTGAAACATAGTGCTAAAAAGATACATAGAGGGACTTGGGGTCAGACGGACCCCAAATTGAGTGGTCAATTATGTAGGTCCTTGAATAAACTGGCACGGGTTGTCCTTCTCACAGGGGAAGGGTCCGCTTGGGGGCATTTTGTGTATGGCCACCCTCATAGAGGGGAGTAAAGCGGGTATCACACGAGCACTAATCCGACCAACCAATTGACCAACCAACTTGCATCGGGACGATCGACGTTGGTAATAATTAGCACACGGCATATCATACTATCACCAACCAACTGCAGACGACAGTGTTCTCCTAGCTTCAAAACCTGCTTAAAACACGCAATAATTTGTTATGTAATTGTAATAACTATACATAATCATATCTAATAAATGAAATTATAGAGGAAATGTAAAATTTAAATGTTAAATATCGCTTACGGGAGGCTAGTATTCAGAGTTTGAAAAATTGAAGGATTGCGCATCTACGGTTCCTTGGCCTATGTATTGCATTTTATAAGGTGTGTACATAATTTAATAGTCAAGGCCGTGGATGAGTAAACTAGTTTATTAGAATGACCACCTAACACTATTTACCAATCTGAATACATTGATTACTATGGCATTACAAAACAGAGTTCTCGGCGACGTAGATATGCTTTTTTTTTTTTTTTTGCGAGAGGCTCGCATAGCCTACTCATGGAGTTTAAACTGATCGCGCAAAAACCCTGCCTAACTATATTATTTTGTAATAATCCTTTTACTACTGGTCGATCAAGAGCGTATTATGGTTAATAGGTCTACCAGAGGGACTACATGAAAACACACATGCTGATAACTCAAAGGCAGGGAATAATAATAATGCGACATTAGTCACTCCTTACATAGAGAATGCTTATAAAATATCAATGCCATATAACTATTATGTAATATACAGGTATATGGTATATTGTAAATATATATAAGACATAGCCTAACAATTACTCGGTTCTGTCCACATAACAAATGTATATATGAACTATAGCCTATAAGATTATGGTTACAGTGTGCATTCTTCGATGAAATGTTTGGTAGACTACTAATTGCACATGTTAATAGAATAATGCTATGCATATTCATCTTATCTAGACTAATTTGTACCCAATACTATAATTATATAATATCTATGTGGGGTTTAGTTTCTTATTTCTATTACATTAAATACAAACTAACCTAGAGAAACCTATCCCAGTTTATGGTAATCTATCCTGTAACGTACATTATACAATTACTATTACAACGTACACTACTTAAGTCAAACGAATGTATGTATAAAAATGAATGAACTAATATAACACTGTCATAATTATGATACATTTAAATTTATCTGCTGGTATTGTGTAAAAGAAATGCAGCAGTGAATGAAGCCTATAAAGAGGCTGCATGTAGTAGGCTATAGCCTAATAACAAGCAGTGCATTATGTATGAAAATACTGTATAGGAAGTCATTTAACGACATCTGCTGCATACATAATATCATTATATATCACCATAACATGTCCCCAAGGTCACAAATAAAAAATAAAGCATTTATAATTTTAATTAAATAAGACAATATACCCTGGCAGTTGTGGCAATGTTTGCCGTCTTTCGTGATGTGACGAGTTTAATCATATTTTCCCGAACGTTTGTACTAGATATATTTATTTACGCTGTGTACTTCGACAGACTAGGCATTATTTCGTTAAACTGAAGACTGAATTGCTTAGCATAACATAATATATCGGTAAATAGCAATGCTAACTGATTTATTTGACTACAGGTTGGCGACTTGGCCAACGGTTTTCGCTCACGACCGACGACAGTTGGTTGCTCCGATTGACGTCGGAGCAACACAATCTCGGCAACAGATTGTCCAGATTCCAGTTGGTTGGCCAGATTAGTGCCCGTGTGATACCCGCTTAAGGCGCCCGGTAATAGATAGATATAAAGTGCCCATAAGAATGCGTCCATTTATAAGTATATTGGTGTTAATGAGTTCATCTTATATAAGGATATAAGGGAAATCACCATCAATATACCCATAGATTTTTATAAACTCTTCATTTTTTACAATGAAAAAAAAAATTGTCTGTATATGTGTGAGTATGTGCATGTGTTGGTCTGTCTATGGCTCTGTGTCTGTCTGTGAGTGTGTGTGTTGTGTGTCGGCGTCTGTGTCTGTCTGTGTGTGTTTGTACGTTTGTGTTGGCTACAGATAGCAATGCGTGCCTAGGTATGATGCCTGTATACTGTACAATGTGTGGGCAGGTGTCCAGAGTCTGTATTATTAAAAGGACTAGTACAATTTGGTGAGGTGAAATGATGTCATCACTACGTCACTAGGGGCGGGATTATATGTGTGTGTGTCTGTGATGGTGTGCGTGTGTGTATTGAGGAAGGAGGGTTCTGTGTGCGTGTGTGTGTGTCTGAGTCTATGTGTGCCTTGGTGTCTATGTGTGATTGTGTAGTGTGTTTCTGTAGGGTACGTGAGTGTTTGTGTGTGTGAGATAGAAAAAAAGAGCTATGGCATTATACGAATCATCAGACAAAAGTATATACATACACACACACGCAGACAATTATACAGGCAGACAGACAGGTACTGTAGGTAATTAAGCAGATAAAAATAAATATCCTGAAATCCAAACGGAAAAAGAAAAACAACGAACTTCTATTTAAAACAAAACATTGAAAACAAAATATAATTTAATAATATCTGCAAGGTAAATACTGTTGGGCCGTAAGGAACAAAGGATTCCAGCTGGGGTGAGTGTGACGTCATGGTTACGTCATAGGGGGGAGGAAAGAGAGAGAGAGAGAGAGTGTGTGTGTGTGTGTGTGTGAAAGAGAAAGAGAGAGAGCTTGTGTGGGTGTGTGTGAAAGAGAGAGAGTGTGTGTGTGTGTGTGTGTGTGAGGGAGAGTGAGTATAAGAGTAAGTGTAAGAGTGAGTAAAAGAAAGGAAGGAGAGGAGAGAGGACTGAATGAATGGAGAGCATGAATGAACGCAGCTAGTGCACGGCTGCTTGGTCAATATTGAAGAGAAAGAGAGACAGACAGAGAGAGAGAGAGAGAGAAGTTATTAAGAGGGAGATGGGAAAGGTGAAACACATAAGAGAATGGGAATAGGCGACAAACAGAGAATTTTACTCAATGTATACCTCGCCTATGCATATATATATATATATATATACTGTAATATATATATATATATATACCGCGGGACTCAAATCTGTTTTGATATTGCTTTCATCTAGCTTACCCTGATACATTTCGTACATGATGAAGTAATGTAAAGGCAACATTTGATATTCATATCACATAAGTGTAAAATGTGTCTATCTTTATGTATCTATCAATTCAGTTATTCATATTTTGGTCTCGTTAATCATAAATAAATGTATATTGGCAGCTCAATCCATATGGCAACACTAATGGTAATGGCCCCAACGGGAATTTTTTTATCTTTGTAATATAGCATACGACCAACGCATCAAAATACTCCATCTTTATTTTTACTTTCACAGTGCATTATTTGATAGCTTGTCTTTATGTCTACACTTCATTATTAAGATTATGCTGCTCATACAATTACTCATACCTCCCTTTAAAAATATGTTCATCTTTGTAGCTGCTTTCACAGCAAGGAGTGCTTAACAGAGATGCTGAGAATCAAAATGGTGGCCAGTGACCTAATTCCTGAAGCTCTTTTCCCGATTGTGTTATTCTTTGGGTACCCCTAATAACTCTATATACGTCATGCCATGTCAGAACTGCCTCTCACCACCACCATCCAAAACACTAATACATATATATATATTTACATTTATAACAAACTCGGACTGCTATTATTACACATAGGAGGTATATTGCACACTAACATTTATGATAATAAGGATAACTGACCTCGTGAGCTATGCTCTTTAAGGCTACGCTAAAGGTTCAAGACCCGGCCGGGTCATACAGCTAAAATGCACCTTCATTCATCAAAGGGCATAAGTGAATTTGTAATCAAGGCAGACTATACTCCATTCAGATGAAGTTGGCAGCTAATTTGTTGACAGCTGTACCTGATTGGTTCATTATATAGTAGTTTTTATGGACACAATACATATTGAGAGTCATGGAATACGGCAGACAAGCCAATCCGTACGCAATGTTTTATTAGTAAGCGATAACTACAATTAACTACCTACAGATAATTAGTAGTAAGCGATAACTACAATTAACTACCTTCAGATAATTATTAGTAAGCGATAACTACAATTAACTACCTTCAGATAATTATTAGTAAGCGATAACTACAATTAACTACCTTCAGATAATTAGTAAAGCTTCATTAATAATCTTGGCATCATAATGTACGATATTTAAAGGCACATTTTGCCACTAGTTATGATTATTATTGACATTTTATTGTAGGTATATTTTAGCAATATTGTATAGTAATTGCAACACACCTTAGGAAATAGCTATTGTAGCCTATTTGACACACCATTTATAAACCAATCATCTACAGTCTCCTACATAAGTTTCCTTCTTGCAAAATATTTAATGTATGGAAGTTAGCGGCTCGCTTGGTGTAGTGACTAGCGTCTCGGACTTCCACCCAGAAGCGCCCACGCTCGGCGCATTAAAGATTGTTCACAAGCACTGAGTCGTTACCATCCCTCATGAGCAAAGGGATGGGGTAGTAGTACAGGACCCCAATGGAAATACGCCTAATCGGCCTTATTGAGCTATCCTTAGCTAGCTTAGCATGCGCTAGCTTTAAGAACTATTATTATTATTATTATTATTATTATTATAAGTACAATTAGTTGGGTGAACTAAGAGTACAGTTTATGATGCAGTCGTTCTCATTAGAATGCTAAGGGAGCCCACCTCGCTTGTTTGCTCTTTCTCTCCCTCTCTCTTTGGCTTGTATCCATTCGGCTCCATTCAGCCTACTGTTTTAAGACGTTTATCCCCATCTAGGTGTCAATATTGTCCTGGCAAGTGGTAGCAAGCCATCATATATATATATATTTGTTTTGACAGCAAGCTAAATTTGTACATTTTTCGATAGAAAAATGGTGAAGCCGGATTTCTTCATACAATGATTGCTCGCTATCGCTCGCCAGGAAGAAATCGACACCTGAATGGGGATAAACGTCTTAAAACAGTTGGCTGAATGGGACCGAATGGATACAAGCCAGGGAAAGAGAGAAAAGGAGAGAAAGATAAAACAAAAACGGTGACCCCCCTTAACCCGTTCAGTACCAGCGACGTCCTTTCCATCATATTCTGGGAACTATTAGACGATTTTGTTCAGCTGAGGAAGGACCTCTAACCGTGATAACACTTCACATTATCTCAACCAACCCTTTTAGCTACCACAGATCCTTTCTGAGCTGCATAATTTTGTCTAAATATTGCTAGAATAAAATGTAACACGTCGCTGGTACTCAAAGGGTTAATAAACTACGTTACTACACTCTAAATTCAATCACACTATGTTTACTTCCATACATGTTTCAACATGTCGAAGAACATAACTTATGTAGGAGACTGTACATTCATCATCATATTAACTGTGAGAGGAAAGAGTTACTTCCGAATTCACTTCACAAACATAAAGGTATTGTACTGTACTCAAGTTATCAACAATCTGATACAGTTCATTATTAAAGAAAACACACACACACACACACACAAACAACACGCACACACACACACACACACACACACAAACAACACACACACACAAACAACACGCACGCACACACAAACAACACACACACACAAACAACACGCACACACACACAAACACAACACACACACAAACAACACACACACACACACACACACACAAACAACACACACACACACACACACACAGAGACATGAATGGAAGCATCTGGGTCTCTCTCTCTCTCTCTCTCTCTCTCTCTCTCTCTCTCTCTCACTGTTCAATATTCCGGCTGACTGGGGGAGTGTAGACAAGAGCTGCGTGGGAGGGAGGCAGAGAGAGTGTGTGTGTGTGTGAGGCTAAGATGGAGTGTGTGTGTGTGAGCTAGAAATAGAGAGTGTATGTGTGTGTTAGACAGAGAGAGAGTGTGTGTGTGTGTGAGGCAGAGATAGAGACAGTGTATGTGTGTGTGAGACAGAGAGAGAGAGTGTGTGTGTGAGGAAGAGATGGAGAGAGTTTGTGTGAGGCAGAGATATAGAGAGTGTGTGTGTGAGGCAGAGATTGAGTATATGTATGTGTGTGTGTGTGTGTGTGTGAAGCAGAGACAGAGAGAGAGAGTGTGTGTGTGTGGTAGAGATAGAGGGAGTGTGTGTGAGGTAGAGATAGAGAGTGAGTGTGTGTGTGTGTGTGGTAGAGATAGAGAGTGTGTGTGTGTGAGGCAGATATATATA
This sequence comes from Paralithodes platypus, assembly GCA_032716605.1. NCBI lineage: Eukaryota > Metazoa > Arthropoda > Malacostraca > Decapoda > Lithodidae > Paralithodes > Paralithodes platypus. The sequence continues at coordinate 19,483,534 of CM064490.1, forward strand.
TATATATATATATATATATATATATATATATATATATATATATACAGTATACATACAGTATATAGAGTGTGTGTGTGTGTGTGTGTGTGAGGCAAAGATAGAGAAAGTGTGTGTGTGTGTATATTGGGGAGGGGGAGTGATAAAAAGTGTGAGTGACTAAGGTACCAACAAATTGCTTATAAGAGAGAGAGAGATCGTGATTCAGTGAATGAGTGTGATTGCATGTGTGTGTGTGTGCCTGAGTAAAAGAGAGCGTAAGAAATATATATGGTGGATGAATCCACTACATCCAGATTCCGCTATATCCTGTTTTACACAATTTAATGTTGCAAAAGCCACCACAGTCGGTAGCGCATGCCCGGTAGGTTCACTGTGTTCACTTAGGCTCTGTCATCAACTGTGGTCCTAGTATACATGTAATGTTGTGGAGGCAAACATTTAAAAGAAGTAGTACATCAATGATGCTGAAGATGAAAAAAAAAAAAAATCGCAGTGCAAGAGCCACCACAGTAGGTAGCAAAAACCTGGCAGGTTCACTTTGTTCATCTTGGCTTTCCAAATAACTTTGGCCTTTGTGTTCAATGTAGTGGAGGTAACCGTTTAGGAGGAGTAGTGCGTCAATACTTCTGGAGAAAACATAGCACATCGAAACGACCTACTAATTAGCGAGTGTAGCGGAAAACCGGCAGGTTCTCTTTGTTCATTGGCTCTGCGAACAACTTTTGTGTTTGTGTGCCTGAGTAAAAGAGTGAGAGACTGAGAGTGAGTGCGAGTGCATAGTTAAACAAAAATAAGCATGATTTATAGAGTAGGCTACAAACCTCCACCATGCCTAACTTCTATGGAGCCATACAGTCTCCCACTCTCTCATTCACAACCACTCATCTCTCTCTCTCTCTCTCTCTCTCTCTCTCTCTCTCTCTCTCTCTCTCTCTCTCTCTCTCTCTCTCTCCCGTTGAATGGCACCTTTAAGTTCCTCAATGAATATCCCGTTGCCATTTGGGGGGTAGGAGGGGACCTTTAAAGGGAGCGCAGGTGGCTAACATTAGACAATATTATTCAGTTTAGGTATAGGATCTCTTCACCTCGGTGTCTCAGTATATAGTGTAAACAATACAATGATGAACTGTATAGGTACCGATAATTTGTGTTCCGTCAAATATTCGAAAATCTAAATTGCATTATTATTCTTTGGGTATGCTGGGGGGTTTTCAATAAATACGGAAAACATTCACCATCCCTTCCCCAAGAGCAGCAAAACAAAGTAAACGCAAAACAATAACAACAACAACTATATATATATATATATATATATATATATATATATATATATATATATACAGTATATATATACGGGTATATATATATATATATATATACCCGGTTGCAGTCTCGCTAATTCATTCTTAGTTTATCACGAAACACAATGGCTTGACAACTGTCCTATAGAATTCAAACCTTTGCTCTACAGACGTTACATAGATGACACATTCGTTTTATTCCAGTCTCCCGATCACGTTCCAAAAATTTTAGCTTATCTAAATTCACAACATGAAAACAATAAGTTCACTTCCGACACTGAAACAAATGGTAAACTCCCCTTCCTAGACATAAATATTAACAGAACACCTGACTCATTTAATACTTCAATATACAGGAAACCAACCTTCACAGGTTTAACGACAAAATTTAATTCATCTATCCCGATACAGTACAAACGAAATTTAATCTTAACTTTAGTCACCCGTGCTTACCACATTTGTTCCTCATATTTGTCTTTTCACAATGAACTCGAATATCTCAAACACATTTTACATTCTAATGGTTTCCCTATTTCATTCATTGAAAACTGTTTCGGTAAACAACTTAATAAACTTTTCCAAGTCCCGAGCCCCGTACCGACTGCTAAAAAGGCAGTAATATTTTTCACTATGCCATTTTTAGGACCATCAAGTTACTCGATACGCCATAAAGTCACAAAATTGATTCGTTGCTTCTATCCCCAAGTGTCCCTCAGAATAATATTCAAACCTACCAATACTTTGTCTCGTCATTTCAAATTCAAAGATCGTATCCCGGATGTTCTGCAATCCTCTATTGTTTATCAATATAAATGTAGCTGCTGTAATGCAACTTATATAGGCCAATCAAAACGGCACTTAAACACGAGGGTTGCGGAGCACCTGGGTCGATCTTATAGAACTGGACTTCCCATTTCTAAACCATCCTTTTCAGCTATTCGAGACCATTGTGAACCTTTAGGCCATTCCATTAACAAAGCAGATTTTTCAGTTGTTCTGGTGACACTACCCGGTTAATAGCAGAGTCCCTCCTCACTCACCATCTTAAGCCCACCTTGGGCACCCACGAATTCTCCTCCAACCTATTAGGTTTCTAAGGTATTGTGTACAGTTTAGCCTACAATATCTACACGTAGTTCACATATGGTTTAGCTGTTTCTGTTGCTTGTGTTTGTTTCTATCTCTTTTTTTCGCGATTTCTAACTTTTTATGTTTTTCTAAATCATTATTAAAAATATATTTGCTTTAAATGTCAACATAATGTATTAATACATTTATTTCTTATTGCTTTAGGTCTGATGATGACATATGTTAATGTCGAAACGTTACCGGTACCAGAATAAAGATGTTCGTGTTTACCTTGGTGTTGCTTGCCCTTATAAGACTCCGCTTCCCCCGAGGAGAATCTATTGCCACTACTATATATATATATATATATATATATATATATATATATATATATATATATATATATATATATATGTTTCTAGTCTCTCAGTGGGGATCGAACCATCGACCATCAGGACGATAGCCGACGCTTTAATCAATTACACCATGGCAGTCGACTGCCGCGACTGCCGCGACTGCACGACTGCCGTGGTGAAATTGATTAAAGCGTCGGCTATCGTCCTGATGGTCGATGGTTCGATCCCCACTGAGAGACTAGAAACATTTAGTGGCTCACGTGTATTTGTGATATATTCTCAATATATATATATATATATATATATATATATATATATATATATACTGTATATATATATATATACATTATACAGTATAATATATTTTACATACTTAGAATATTACCCATCATACATAGATAGATAAGAACTAGATATATAGATAGAGAGGGCGAAATAAAGGCCCAGCCATGTCTAATAACAATAATGTGAGGGGAAACAAGGGAGGCAATGATGGTAATAATGAAGGAATGAAATATATGGAAGGTGCAGCAGATATAAATATATGGAAGGTGCAGCAGATATAAATATATGGAAGGTGCAGCAGATATAAATATATGGAAGGTGCAGCAGATATAAATATATGGAAGGTGCAGCAGATATAAATGGATGAGAGAGGAGAAAGGGAGAGAAAGTGTGAATTTGTGAAGGTGTGTGTGTGTATGTATGTGTGTGTGTGCGCTTATGTGTATTCTTATTTGTGTACGTGAGTGTGTATGTGGGTAAGAGCAGAAAGAGAGAGATAAAAGTAAGTTTAATGAGAGATAGAAAGAGTGTGTGTGTCAGAGTCAGAAAATGTAAGACAAGATAAGTAGTGCGTGGGAGACATTATTGGTAGAAGAAACCTTATGTGTGTGTGTGTGCGTATGATTGTGTGTGTGAATGATTGTGTGTGTGCGTGTGTGTGTGTTAATTTAATAGATAGATACGTTATTTGTGTTCTTAAAAGTGAATTCCAGGGATGAAACATATTCAAACTACAATGTCCATTGGGATCTGCTTGGTTTTATGGATATGATACCGAAGAACTTTCATCAATTTGTCCTAACAACATAGAAATATAGCTTATATAACATATTTTATGTGACGAGAACTGGAGTGTTTACCATGACGTCACAGATGTCAATGGCGTTCCCGCTCGACATGGGAAATGGGTGAATCTGTGGTCTTTTTTGATGTGAGAAACTCATTTAAATTGTATGCATGTTTACAGATCAACATTTGGCTTAATCACTATCTGGTATTGGGACTGCGATATATATGAAATTAACAGAAAACAATACTAGCATTAAGAAATAAGCCTTACAAGCGACCTCCCTCGACTATAAACTAGGATAAACACTAATAAACACTGCCTGTATGGTTATTGTTGGCGAGATGGGATTATTTCTTGATGTGCACCACATCTTCAAGACCTTGTTCGATGTTTTGCAGAACTTGAGTATTGAATTGAAAGGTACTAATCTATTTTTGTTTTATTAATTTCACCACAACACCAAACACCTCCAATGAAATCAATGAAAGCATATATTATGTGATCCACCAGGATTCGAACCCGGATTATCACACAGATTTGTAGACACCTTAACCATTACACCACCAAGACGGTTAAAGGTTTATGCACACGCCTATGACTTATTATCCATTCTCGAATACTGGATATTAATCTAATCATGTTCATATTCCCACCGCACTATGGTAGCCATATGTTTAAGTGAGAGGAAAGAATATTCATGGGGCACAAATTAAGAAAAACAGACCTGTCCACGAGCGTGGGTGATAGGGGCAAGTATCCCATGTTTACATATTGTCCTCACGCGAATCAGCTGTAATTCTCACAACTGACGGCCGAGGATGCCAACGGCGTTATAAATTAGTATTTTTGTTCTGGAGTTTAATGGAATTATATCGATATTGCCCATATACATATTACAGTATATTCATGCCAAGTTATGACCCTGTAGTAAACTTCGTTTTTTCTTTCATCCTTCTAGTTCCCCTTTAAGAACGATCACATAATTTGTATCATATTTAGGTTACTATTAGTCAATGTTCTGTGTCTGTAAGTGTGAGTGTGTGAGGGTGTGCTTGTGTATGTTTTGTTTTGTTTATGTGCAAATGTGTGTGTATATGTGCGTTCGCCTTTACGAACGCGTCTGGAAAATGTGAAAGATTCTCCATTATACACTATGCAGGACAAACAAAATCCAAGCGAAAAACTAAATTAATAAAGAGTGCTCCCCAAAAATATTACACACAGCATATGCCCAAATTCCCTTCCAACGTATTATTTTTCCGAGGGTATAGTCCCCCCCCCCCCCCCTTCGGGATACGACAATGAAAATGGCCTATATATATTAAAGGCAGGTTCGGGGTTTCTCTGGACCCATTTCTTCCTCATTCTTAGCCCCATTAGTTTTAAGATCTTAAGACGTTCGCCCCAATAGTTTGGCGATTTTAAGACTCTTCACCCCATTTCTTTACCCATATTAAGAGCTTTTGTGCCATTTAGGTGTCGATTTGTTTTCCTGGCGAGCGTTAGCGAGCCTCTAACTTAGGAGGAACCTTTGGCCTGAACAATCTACTTTTTTTTCTTAAAAGAGGGTATATATTGCTTGTTTTTTGTTTTTTGTTTTTTTTCGTAAGTGTGATAGAGGATTCCCATCTTGAAGGTCTCGCGTTCAATCCCCGCTCAGATTGAAAAGTTTTTCTGGGATATAGCCGGCGGTTACCATCTCTCCATGAGCAAGGGGGATGGGTAATGGTCTCTGGTAGACTAAAGAAAGACAAGCGCTTGTGAATCCTCGAAGGAGGAGATACGGGCGCTATATAAGTAACCAGAAGATTATTATTATTATTATTACAAAAATAACTTAGCACTAGCCAAGCCGTCGTTTTTGTTTTTGTTTTTCCTATGGATGTTGTTTAATTATGATTGAGGGTTTTGATTAGCTTAGCCGTTTTCGAGCAATATTGTTATGATAGGTTTGTAATAGAGTTTAATTGGACAATGGTAGGTTCTAGCTTGGCTGGAGAAACTAAAGCCAAACTAAACATGCACAAAAGTCGTAAAGGATAAATATAATACTGAATACACACACGAGTTTTCTTATTAATGGTCACTTAGTACAAAACACAATAATACACTTTACACTGGTACATGAAATAATCACAATATAAATATGCCTAGCACGGGCGATGATCCACGACGGACATTAACTTAGCACTCCTATTCTATCACTTGCGTAGATTTCGGAGACACACTTAATTAACACTGGTGGTTGAAGTAATATAACTCCCTCAACACTCCTAACCTAACACGCAGTAGATTTAGAGATACTGGCACTGGTGGCTGAAGTGTTGATAGTTGAGTCCTCTCTCTCGGTCCTGTCGAGCCGCTTAGGTGGTCCTGCCGTGTGGTAAATAGGGTAGGGGTACAGATGGACTAGTTGGTTTGGGGCCTTTAATAGTAGTTCCTTATGTCATGACACAGGGTGCGTACTACTGTTTTTCCAGAACAAATAGAATTACCCTCGAAAATTGCCCTATTGTGTGACTTCTCTAAAAGAGGGGGGGGGGGGGGGGGGGGGTATTATTTCCCCTTATTATACATAGTTTTCTAGATAGCTCCGTAGATCTCTATCAAACTTTTAAAAACGGCTTTTTCCAGATAAATGTGTACATTTATCGGTAGAACAAGTCCCACCCGATGACCAGTTCCTCCTGAATGGCTTGCTTTCACTCTCCAGAAAAGATCAACACCTAACTGGCACGGAAGGTTTTAATATTGGCAACAAAATGGGGCAAAAGGTCTAAAAAATCGCCAAGCTAATGGGGCGAACGTCTTAAAAGTTCAACACAAATACAGCTAAACATAAGGGAGAAGGGGGTCCAGAAAAATAACCAAATACCTCCCCTCAAGATGCCAATACGGTGCCTGAAGGAATCGGGTGGTGGGGGGGGATGAGGGCGAGTTATTCCTTGCAACCCACTTCTGCACCAGTTGTAGTACAGAACTCCGACCTCATGGAGAAGTCGTCAGGCAAAGAGAACTCGTCTTTCATGAGAAGTATGCTAGGTTGGGAAGTAGGTTAGGTAAGCTTGAGCTAGCTAAGGTTAAGTAAGATAAACAGGTTCAGTTAAATCAGCCCATCACTATCCGCACCCACATTCCTATCCATACCCACATCCCTATCCCCAGCCACACCCACATCCCTATCCCCACCTACATCCCATAATCCTCCCACACCCACATCCCTATCCCCACCCACATCCCTATCCATAACCACACCCACATCCCTATCCCCACCCACACCCACATCCCCACCCACACCCACATCCCTATCCCCACCCACACCCAGATCCCTATCCTCAACCACACTCACATCCCTATCCCCACCCACAACCACATCCCTATCTTCACCCACAACCACATCCCTATCCCCACCCACACCCACATCCCTATCAACGCCCACACGCACATCCCTATCGCCACCCACACCCACATCCCTATCGCCACCCACACCCACATCCCTATCCCCACCTACATCCCAATCCAAACCCACACCCACATCCCTATCCACACCCACCCACATCCCTATCCCCACCAACACCCACATCCCTATCCACACCCACATCCCTATCCCCACCCACACCCACATCCCTATCCCCACCCACATCCCCCCACCCAAACACACACCCTCATCCCTATCTTCACCCACACACACCCATATCCCTATCCCCACCCACACACACACACACACACACACACATCCATATCCCCACCCACATCCCTATCCCCACCTACTTCCCCATCCATGGATCAGCCACGGGGAATAGGTAAGTTAAGTTGGGTTGCGTTATGGTTAAGTAAGGTAAATAGGTTTGGCGAGGTATGCCACAGGGAATAAGGTTAGGTTAGGTACGGCAACTAGTTTCGGACGAGTTCCTTTACTGGCCGACTATGCACTCAACCAAATTATCTTATATTCGTACAATTACTTATTTGAATTGGAACCCACGGCGAGATATTATTTATGGCAGTAAATATAGTAGCATTGCCTTTGGAATATACACTAATATATTATGCAGTCGGTATTTCATCTGATTATTTGACTGTTTTATATTAATGTAGGTCTACACTCTTCAATAATGTATACTAAGCTTACTTCCACATACTGTAAGCGTATAAGCTCACGGAGACTGTCCAGTCAAAATCATTAGTTCGCCGAAATCCTTTCTCATTAACTGTATCATTTTAGGTTACTATCACTGTTCCTTGACAGTCCCCACGTGTCTCAAACAGCCCATCTATTATAGTCTGTTGGTTTTCAGCTGACGGTAAATTGCGGAGTCCCTAGCTTGATTACTCAGTTATTACGACATTTTGTAACGAAATGCGTTGTTAATTATGAAAACTTGGCACGAATAGGACGTAGAGATATAGTAGTTTTGTATGTGTCAATTAAGTATCGAGACAGCAGCTGCTAAAGGATTCAATTTACGTCAGCACGAAATAAACAAACTATATAGTACTATTTGTTTCACTTCGTCGGGCGGGGGTGGGGGGGGGGGGTAAATTGAGTGTCTCACGAACTCTTTTATCGGTAAATTGTATCGGAGTCTAGTATCCGCTAAAAGATATATTGTTCTGACGATGTGTGTCAATTATTCTTGTACTACATATGAATATACAACATTTTAAGTTATACAAAGTACCGTCATATTGGAGATATATACATCAACATGGTTTTGACTACGACACTGTGACCCTGATAAAGCCGTCGCTAAAAGTCTCGTGCGACGCCGGAGTTTTACGTTTACGTTTAAGGCGGGTGCCTAACCCCGAAAGGGGTTGAAATAGGGGAGCTATCCACCCGCCAAAGGCGGCTTTCTAGGGCCTTTCCTAGCTGATGCTGAGAGGATTGGGTTCTAGTCATGTGGTGATGGGCTGATTTATCAGAGTGAGAACTGAGCGATCTCTGCCATACCCATAGCTTACTCTGACTGTTCCTTTTACTTATATATTTTCTAGATCTCAAGTGACGGCGTCTCTTCCGTGGATTGACCTCCCAATATACCAAGATTGGAAGACAAAGCGTCACAATTTTCCTTTGCCCCTCAACTTTCTCTTCATAATTGCTGAGGGGCACAGGGCCCTGGGTGGGGCTTTGGTTTCCCGGGCGTTTCCGCACCCTCCTCAGCTCCCCGCCATGGAGTGGCTTCGGTCACCCAGGCTTTATTGTGGCCGGCAGGGAGGGTTCTGTGGGGGCGCTCGGTTATGGCCTTTGCTTTGCTCGGGGCCTTGGGGTTGTTCGGCCAGGCAGCTTGGGGAACAACAACAACAACGTTTACGTTTACTTAGTAGGACCTGCAGAGGGCCGCTCTCAGGCGGCATGATATGCTGGGGTTGTGCATGGGGACTATTGGTTGGGGACAGGATCAGGATTAGAGATGTAATGACTATTGACCCTAGTTCTAAAAGAATCAAGAGTGGGACTGTTAACTATAAAAAATTAGAGGTGATTCCATGCACTCTTGGATGCTGCGGGGGAAAATGATTGTCTAAATTATGTCTGTGTTTGCCTGATAGGTGTGGTATTTTAGGTTGTGGCTGCGTCTCGTAAATTGTATACTTGTGGAAGATTATTTTGTTGAATGTCCGAATAATCAAAACCGAATTGCATAAAATGAGCTCGCTAGTGGTGTGAGTGTGAGGGGGTGGGGTGGTGAGTGGGAGGAGGGGCGCCACTTACCGAATTCCGATAACCGGGTGTGTCACTTTCTTTCTTAATTAACTACCAGGGGCCGGAGGCTCTCTCTCTCTCTCGCTTTATATTTTTTTGGCGCTACAGTTTGATGACAGTTTTATTGTTAAGGCGGGCTCTCTCTCTCTCTCTCTCTCTCTCTCTCTTTCTCTCTCTCTCTCTCTCTCTCTCTCTCTCTCTCTCTCTCTCTCTCTCTCTCTCTCTCTCTCCTATTTCTTAAACCACTCTAGTATAATATGGATTACGTTTCTTGTAGTAATTGTTAAGACAAGACGATCTTTTGGGGGTCAAGTTACATGGAAGGTCTTCGCGTTGACATTACATATCAAGAATTACACTCACATTTCTATCCTTAACCCCACCTTCACCCACACCCCTATCCTTAACCCACACTCACATCCCTATCCTTAACCCACACCCACATCCCTATCCTTAACCCACACCCACATCCCTATCCTTAACCCACACCCACATCCCTATCCTTAACCCACACCCACATCCCTATCCTAAACCCACACCCACATCCCTATCCTTAACCCACACCACATCCCTATCCTTAACCCACACCCACATCCCTATCCTTAACCCACACCCACATCCCTATCCTTAACTCACACCCACATCACTATCCTTAACCCACACCCACATCCCTATCCTTAACCCACACTCACATCGCCACCCACATCCCTATCCCTATCCCCACCCACATCCCTATCCCCACCCATACCCACATCCCTATCCTTAACCCTCACCCACATCCCCACCCATACCCACATCCCTATCCTTAACCCACACCCACATCCCTATCCTCACCCACATCCCTATCCCCATCCACACCCACATCCCTATCCTCACCCACATCCCTATCCCCATCCCCACCCGCATCCCTATCCCCACCCACACCCACATCCCTATCCCCAGTCACACTCACACCCCTATCCACACCCACACCCACATCCCTATCCCCACTCACACCCCTACCACTATCCCCACCCACACCTACATCCCTATCCCCACCCGCATCCCTATCCCAACCCACACCCACATCCCTATCCCCAGCCACACTCACACCCCTATCCACACCCACACCCACATCCCTATCCACACCCACACCCACACCCCTATCCCCAGCAACACCCACATCCCTATTCCCACCTACACCCACATCCCCACACCCTTATCCCCAGCCACACCCACCTTAAGGCCTAGTATTGACATATTGAAGGGATAAGGCTACGTTAGGGAGGGATGTTGGCGATTATTAGCTCTGTATGGTAGAACTCTGAGGGTTTTGTATGTTGTGTTCGTATTCCTTTAAGGGAGCCCACCTCGCTTTTGAGTTCCTTGTTAAATCTACCATATGTCAATTTTAAAGAGCCATTTCAACCGCACGTAAGTTAAAGGAGGAGATAGTTGCTTTTCAACCCCACGTAAGTTAAAGGAGGAGATAGTTGCTTTTCAACCCCTCGTAAGTTAAAGGAGGAGATAGTTGCTTTTCAACCCCACGTAAGTTAAAGGAGGAGATAGTTGCTTTTCAACCCCACGTAAGTTAAAGGAGGAGATAGTTGCTTTTCAACCCCACGTAAGTTAAAGGAGGAGATAGTTGCTTTTCAACCCCACGTAAGTTAAAGGAGGAGATAGTTGCTTTTCAACCCCACGTAAGTTAAAGGAGGAGATAGTTGCTTTTCAACCCCACGTAAGTTAAAGGAGGAGATAGTTGCTTTTCAACCCCATGTAAGTTAAAGGAGGAGATAGTTGCTTTTCAACCCCTCGTAAGTTAAAGGAGGAGATAGTTGCTTTTCAACCCCTCGTAAGTTAAAGGAGGAGATAGTTGCTTTTCAACCCCTCGTAAGTTAAAGGAGGAGATAGTTGCTTTTCAACCCCTCGTAAGTTAAAGGAGGAGATAGTTGCTTTTCAACCCCTCGTAAGTTAAAGGAGGAGGATAGTTGCTTTTCAACCCCTCGTAAGTTAAAGGAGGAGATAGTTGCTTTTCAACCCCTCGTAAGTTAAAGGAGGAGATAGTTGCTTTTCAACCCCTCGTAAGTTAAAGGAGGAGATAGTTGCTAAGGAGGAGATAGTTGCTTTTCAACCCCTCGTAAGTTAAAGGAGGAGATAGTTGCTAAGGAGGAGATAGTTGCTTTTCAACCCCTCGTAAGTTAAAGGAGGAGATAGTTGCTAAGGAGGAGATAGTTGCTAAGGAGGAGATAGTTGCTAAGGAGGAGATAGTTGCTAAGGAGGAGATAGTTGCTAAGGAGGAGATAGTTGCTTTTCAACCCCTCGTAAGTTAAAGGAGGAGATAGTTGCTAAGGAGGAGATAGTTGCTTTTCAACCCCTCGTAAGTTAAAGGAGGAGATAGTTGCTAAGGAGGAGATAGTTGCTTTTCAACCCCTCGTAAGTTAAAGGAGGAGATAGTTGCTAAGGAGGAGATAGTTGCTAAGGAGGAGATAGTTGCTAAGGAGGAGATAGTTGCTAAGGAGGAGATAGTTGCTTTTCAACCCCTCGTAAGTTAAAGGAGGAGATAGTTGCTAAGGAGGAGATAGTTGCTTTTCAACCCCTCGTAAGTTAAAGGAGGAGATAGTTGCTAAGGAGGAGATAGTTGCTAAGGAGGAGATAGTTGCTAAGGAGGAGATAGTTGCTTTTTCTCCATCATGTTTAGTCCCATTAGTTTGGAGATTTTAAAACGTTCGTTCCATTAGTGTGGCGATTTTAAGACCTTTCGCCCCATTTACTTGTCAATATTTAGAGCTTTCGTGCCATTTAGGTGTCGATTTGTTTTCCTGGCGAGCGATAGCGAGCCTGTAATTCTAGGAGGAACCGGTCTTCAGTCGGGATATTTGTCTACCAAAAAATTTACCAATTAGCAAGTTTATTGATTTATGTTGTTTATTAACTATTTTCTGTAGTTTCCTCCCTAGACCTCCATCAAGCTTTTTAATGACATCCCCAATATCCCCCTTCGAGATAAATGTGTAAATTTGTCAGAAGAAAAATGTCCTGGCTGAAGGCCGGTTACTATGAAATAAATAAATAAATAGATGAATAAATAGATGCATGTACTGTATGTATGTATGTATATATGTATAAACTCTAGCACCTTCCCAATTTTTTTTTTTTTTTTTTTTTTTTATGGGGGTGGCCGACTCGAGACAGAGCCCGAACAGGGACATCACAACACATCAGAAAAACAAAACAAAACAAAACATAAAAATAGATAGATAAACCAAATAATACTTACTACCCCCCTTAACCGTGTCAACCCTAGGAAAGACACACTTTCGTTACCATGCAAGTGAAATGTCATGTTTCCTAAATTATTATGGTCTTATGGTAGTTCTGCTCAAAGCATACCTTAAGGGGGTCACCTGATTTTTTTATATTTTTCTCCTTTTCTGTCTTTCTCTGTCTTGTATCCATTCAGCCCCATTCAGCCAACTGTTTTAAGACGTTTATCCCCATCCAGATGTCGATATCTTCCTGGCGAGCGATAGCGAGCAAGCACTATATGGAGAAATCCGGCTTCGCCGGAGACATTTTTCTATCGATAAATGTACAAATTTAGCTTGCTCTCAAAACAAATATATATATATATGCTGGCTCGCTACCGCTCACCAGGAAAACATATGACACCTGTATGGGGGTAAACGTCTTAAAACAGTAGGCTGAATGAGGCAGAACGGATACAAGCCAAGGAGAGAGGGAGAGAAAGAGAAAAAAATAAAGGTGGGGTCCCTTAATGGTTCAAAGTATACACTGTCCTTGTAACTGGGCATGCAGTATACACTGTCCTTGTAACTGGGCATGCAGTATACACTGTCCTTGTAACTGGGCATGCAGTATACACTGTCCTTGTAACTGGGCATGCAGTATACACTGTCCTTGTAACTGGGCATGCAGTATACACTGTCCTTGTAACTGGGCATGCAGTATACACTGTCCTTGTAACTGGGCATGCAGTATCAAAGAACATATGTGAATTGTACCTTGATAACAGGGATGAGAGATATAATCTCTCTCTCTCTCTCTCTCTCTCTCTCTCTCACTGCTAGAGGGCCTAAGGTCATATTGACTTGTAGATAGGCTAACACGGTACTAGGGAAACTGGTGAGGGAAGAGCATATACTAGGATACTTACAAGTTCTAGTCCATGTTTTCCACTTGAGGATCATGACGCGTTTTGAAAGTTAAGGGGACACTGACTGCTTTTTTGGCCTATAAATTCATTCATGCATAAATTCTTATTTTCCTCGCTAGATATCCCTCAAACTTAGAAAAATATCCCCCCCCCCTCAAGATAAATGTGTAAATTTTTCGATAGAAAAATGTCCCGGCCGAAGGCTGGTTCCTCTTACAATTACAGGCTTGCTATCGCTCGCCAGGAAAAAATCGACACCTAAATGGCATGATAGGTATTGAAATATATAACGAAATGGGACGAAAGGTCTTAAAATCGTCAAACAAATGGGCCGAGCGTCTAAAAATTTGAAAACTAATGAGACTAAACACGAGGGAGAAAGGGGACCAGAAAAACTACCGTTCCCTTTAATTCTGGCTATCATGAAACGAATTTATGCAGCTTAGGATGGAGCTTAGGGAATTTATGCAGCTTAGGATGGAGCTTAGGGAATTTATGCAGCTTAGGATGGAGCTTCGGGAATTTATGCAGCTTAGGATGGAGCTTAGGGAATTTATGCAGCTTAGGATGGGGCTTAGGGAATTTATGCAGCTTAGGATGGAGCTTAGGGAATTTATGCAGCTTAGGATGGAGCTTAGGGAATTTATGCAGCTTAGGATGGAGCTTAGGGATTTTATGCAGCTTAGGATGGAGCTTAGGGAATTTATGCAGCTTAGGATGGAGCTTAGGGATTTTATGCAGCTTAGGATGGAGCTTAGGGAATTATGCAGCTTAGGATGGAGCTTAGGGATTTTATGCAGCTTAGGATGGAGCTTAGGGAATTTATGCAGCTTAGGATGGAGCTTAGGGAATTTATGCAGCTTAGGATGGAGCTTAGGGAATTTATGCAGCTTAGGATGGAGCTTAGGGAATTTACAGACTGTCTTAATTAACCCTCTGATTTCCTTGTACCCTTCCTAATCTAAATAAAATCGGCTAATAATACCCCGAATAAACTGCCAAAACGCGTCATAATCCTCTAGGGGTTAACTCAGTTCCCGATCGCCAATTGAAATAGACTTAAAATATACTTAAGGGGAGACAGGCCGGTTTTCTGGACTGTCTTTTCCCTCATGTTTAGCCCCACTAGTTTTCAGATTTGAAGACGTTTGGCCCATTAGTTTGGCGATATTGATATTTTTAGCTCCATTTTGTTGTAATTTTAAGACCTATCGTGCCATTTAGGTGTCGATCTTTTCCTGGCGAGCGATAGCGAGCCTGTAATTATAAGAGGAACGGGAAATTTTTCTACCGAAAAATGTATACATTTATCTTGAGGGTGTGTCTAGGGGGTGTTTTTCTTAGTTTAAGGGAGGTCTAGCGAGAAAACTAAAAAAATAAATGAATGAAATAATTAATGGACCCAAAAAAAAACAGCCCGTGTCCCCTTAACTAACCTAACTATGCCTAATACAATCTATTAAAGATAACCTAAGCTAAACCCCCCTAGCCAAACGTAAGCTAATCCACTCCACAAAGTGAAATAGACGAACTTAACCCCTTGAGGATAATTACGCGTGTTTACACTTTATTCAGGTTATCATTAGACGATTGTATACAATTTACGAAGGTTCTCCAGGGATCAAAGGGGTAAAAGCTATCTCGATTAACTCGCCACCTTCCACAAGTTCTGCCTAAGCTCAATAAACTCGTCTAATGATAGCAAGAACAAACTGTCAAAACGCGTCATCATCATCAAGGGTTAAGGGGGGTCACCGTTTTTTTTTTTTTATCTTTCTCTCCTGTTCTCTCTTTCCCTGGCTTGTATCCATTCGGCCCCATTCAGCCAACTGTTTTAAAACGTTTATCCCCATCCAAGTGATGATTTCATCCTGGCGAGCGAAAGCGAGCCATTGTATGGAGAAATCTGGCTTCGCCGGAGACATTTTTCTATCGAAAAATTTACAAATTTAGCTAACTGGCTCGCTACCGCTCGCCAGCAAAACATTGACATCTGGATGGGGGTAAACGTCTTAAAACATTAGGCTGAATGGGGACGAATTCATACAAGCCAAAGAGAGAGAGGGAGAGAAAGAGAAAAAAAGCAAGGTGGGCTCCCTTAACTCATCTAATCAAGCCTATATGTAGCTAACCTAACCCACCCAAGCCAAACCTAAACTACCCCTAACTTAATCTAACTTTGGTAAGGGTCTGCTTAATCTGGTTTTGAACTAGCCAACCATTCGAAGATCAGGTAAACGTATAAATAGTTAACTAATCATTGGTGATATTCTAGGTTAGTTATACATACAGTGATTCTAAAGTTCCATCTATTTATAAATGTCCATAAGAAGTACTTGCAGGCATAGATAACACAATTGTTTACAGTTGCTATTAAATGTGTGTTATCTAACTATATAACTATGCTAACTCAGTCTCTCTACAAACTTTGTCACCTCACTTTGTCCACAACTCCACAAAGCCAAATTATAATTATTTCGGTTACTGCAATGTGTCCGTTCAGAATTTATTGGTGTGGGTTGTTGACAAAAGTGTACATCGTAAAGATTTCCTTACAATTTATTTTGCTGCAGCCACACTAGTTGTGGGTTGCCCTGAATAAACTATTTTTTGTTCATATCATACTATTATATATACTGTGTATATACAGTATATACTGTATATATATATATATATATATATACAGGTATATATATATATATATATATATATATATATATATATATATATATATATACCGGTATATAAATATATATACATATATATACAGTATATATATACATAGAGAGAGAGCGAGAGAGAGAGAGAGAGAGGAAAAGGAGAACCAAGGTAGCAACCAACAGCATCTTTATTACCAAACGTTTCGGCATATCCTATGTCAGCTTCAGTGAATCCAAAATGAGAAAATTAAAATATTATAGCTAAATCAGGACAATAAGTCAGTCCAAAACAGTTTAAAACACAGCAAACACAGAGAACAAAATACACAAAACACAAAACCCGGGATAATCTGGGAAATTAAAAATGGGGGGAGACTAAAAAGAAAATATATTAATTACTAGGGAGGGACTCTAAAACCCCAAGATATTTGAAGATCTACAGCAAAAAACAAGTTAATTGACCATATGCAGAGGAATAGCAGATTGGTTATTATTAAGCGAAGGTTTATCTTTATATATATAGAGGGACTCTAATATTCTAAGGTTGGTATAATTACACGAATCAAGTATACTAAAATCGCGGGGGTTGACAGAGACATTACAACTGTAACAGTGATCTCTTACTGCTGAGTGAGTGCATATAGGGAGACCTGTTCTGCTGGACTGACCCATATGTTCGTCGATTCTTGATTTGAAAGCTCTGATATTGCTTCCAATATACCCTGTATGGCAACTAGGGCACTGAAATTTATAAACAATCGACGAACGCAGGGCGTTGGGCAGACGATCTTTGAAGCAGAAAAATGAACGAACCTTGAAATCATTTTTGTGAATGAATCTAAACTGGATTTGAGGGTAAAAATTAGAGAGTTTATCCTTAAGTGCTCTTTCTAATTTATCAGATACCTTGCCAAGAAACGGTAGTTTAATATACACTTCCTCCTTACTCACAGTGTACACAGTTTGTGTGGGATGATAAATATTATGCAAAAAAATTCTAACTTGCTTATCAAAAATCATAGAAGTAAATCCATTATTGACAAAGTAATTTCTTAAAAAAACAATCTCCTCGTGAAACAAGCCATATGTTGAGGTTAGTTGATAAGCTCTATGAAGAAGAGTCTTAATGGAGTTAACCTTAAACTTGAGAGAGCAATAGCTAAAAAAACTAGTACCTAAGCCTGAGAATGTAGGTTTTCTAAATATGGACATTAACAAACTGTCATTAACTTTAGTCAACAACAGATCCAGAAAGGGTAATCTCCCATTTTCTTCGTTCTCGATAGTAAACTTTATATTCTTATGTTTAACATTTAGGTAATCTAGGAACAAAACAGCATGATATTTTTCTTTGAAAACCAGTAGGGAGTCGTCGACGTATCGACGGTACAATATGGGTTTAAATGTAGAGGGACAATTATCTAACCATTTCTTCTCCCAATGACAGAGAAAAATATTTGCAAAAGTAGGATCCATTGCCACACGATCTATCTGTTTATAAACCTCATTATTAATTATAAAATGACAGTCTTTAACACAAGCACTTAATAAACTTTTGAAGAACGCTTTGTTCATACCCAAATAACTCTGAACTCCACTGAACACTTAATCAATACACAGGTCTATGGTTTCATTAACTGGGACATTAGTAAATAATGAAGTGATATCAAAGCTACAAAAATGAGCAGAGGGCGGCAATTTGAAACCAGAAAGCGAATTGAAAAGTTCATACAATGTGCGGTTCCCCAAGAACAAACCTATATCTCATATATATATACATATGTGTGTGTGTGTGTGTGTGTGTGTGAGGGGGGGAGGGGAACATACTGCAGCGATTTAAAATGTACTTATTATATTATATTATATTATATACCTCTAGGCTGACTAACCTTTATTATTAAGTTTCATAAAACAAAATCATCCATTACCTAATTTAGTTATTTGTGCAAGTTGCATAGTTAATATGATTATTGCGGTCATATACTTCCTCATATCTCAAAACCACCAAATAAAATATCCTTGAATACAAATATAATAAAACTCTTACCACACATACTGTATATCAAGTCCATTTTTGTCTTGTCCATGAACTTTTCCCAAGCAAAACCCTCTAAAATTTAAAACATACGTACACATTTAAGAGGTAACACAAAAATAAATACTCGTTCGATCGCCACTATAAATTTAGCGGTGCCATCAAACGCTTGCACCTCGGAAACCCAATAACATCCTTTGGCAAAAAAAAGGACAATTTTATTATTGCCGAAGTTACGTTATTTGCGAATGTTACGAAATCGTTGGATAGCAATGGAAAATTAGAGGGGAAAAAAAGTATGGTGCGGTGCTTTTTGTGTGTTTGAGTTTCTGTGAGCGTGCGTACACGTGAGCACACACACACTTGGAAGGACCATATTACCAGTCTTGCTAAAGCAGCCTCCACGAAGCTGGGTGTGGTCAACCGCCTCAAGGGGTTCTTTACCCCTGCACAGCTTCTTGCTCTATACAGGGGCACAGTGCGTCCTTGTATTGAGTATTGTTTACATGTGTGGGGAGGATCCTCTCATACCGCACTCCTAGACAAAGTAGAAAGGAAGGCCTTTCGCATCATTAATTCCTGCCCACTCCCAAACTCTCTTCAAACTCTCTCTCTTCGCCGCAATGTTGCATCTCTCTCGCTATTCAATCGCTACTACAATAATCAGTCCTCCTCAGAACTTTCCCATTGTATACCACCTCCTCTACGTAGGGTACGTGGTACCCGTCTTGCAATACAATCCCACCCCTACTCTGTGCAACTCTCCAACCCAAAAGTGAAACGTTACTCTCAGACTTTCTTCTATTCAACAGCTGAGCTCTGGAACTCTCTCCCAGAATCAGTCTTTCCCTCCTCCAATGACTTAAATTGCTTCAAACTCCGTGTGTCCAGGCATTTTGGCTCGAACGTCCCTTGATTCTGGCCCTGTCACTCTTTCAACTATGGGGGAGGCACTCGCTACAGGCAATTCTACCTTTTGTCTCCCTCACTCACATAAAAAAAAACATACACACACACACTCATAATTACACATACCCTAACTCTCTCTCTCTCTCTCTCTTTCTCTCTCTCTCTCTCTCTCTCTCTCTCTCTCTCTCTCTCTCTCTCTCTCTCTCTCTCTCTCTCTCTCTCTCCTATAAAACTACAGTACAATTGAACAAAGTCACATTTTAATGAGATGAACAATATTTGGTTCATTTATATAACAGTTTGAGATTTCGATGGAGTTTTTCTCGTAGGTTTTATTATATGGACACATTTACCATTATTACACACTTATTATTTATAGTTGACAACTTAATTACTTGATAACTTACTTTTTTCAGCATAGTATTTTATGCATATTTCGATCATAGAGTACACTTATGTTCATTTACGGACTCACATCTATTACAGTATACTGTATATCCACCTATTTATCTTAATACTATATATATATGTATATATATATATATATATATATATATATATATATATATATATATATATATATATATATATATGTTAGTAAAGCCAGGTAATAAATTTTCTTTAATACATACGAGGTTGAAAGAAATGGCAATTTCTGCGTTGGAAATTTTATTATTCAAAGTTTCCAGGTCTCTGATGAGTTTTCGCTGGGTATAAAAAAAAATCCAACGCAGAAATTGCCATTACTTTCAACCTCGTATGTATTAAAGAAGAAAAAAAAAATATATATATATAGATATATATATATATATAGATATATATAATTATATATACTGTATATATATATATATATATGGAGGTAAAATAACAAGTGCGTGTGATCAAATTATGTAGTAAAACTCGCTAGGAAAATTGAAACAATGGAACACCAAGCTTTCGTCTATTCTCTCAAGACATCTTCAGGGTAATACAAGAAAACAGGGGGAGAGTGAGGCTTAAATACCCGTCCTAAATCATCTGTGAGTTGCTAACTAGCATATAAATACAAAAAGTGTTGCCAGCCCACTGCCTGTTGCCATATTTTTAGGAACATACTTATTTTATATACAAAATATATGTACATACAGTATATACAATTTGATACACATCAATAAACTTGCAGATCCCTTAAAACTGTTATTGTAACTTATGTAAATATGAAGAAATACATATACCTGTATAAATACATATAATTACATATACATACACATATACATGCATATTGTATACACGCATACATTACATACATACAAATAAACATTACATATACAAGAACACAAGACAAATGGGAGTCTGCAGAAAGCCGATTGGTCACACAAGGCAGATCCTTCCCACACCCAACCCTAATTATAAGGCCGAATTATAGGCCCAACTCACTAATACTATGGATCCTGGACCTTCCCAAAATGGTCAGATCAACATAAGGATAAAAGGAGTCTGTAGAAAGCCAAATAGCCCACACCTGGCATATCCCCCTCACAACTAAACAGTATATAAATTATACATAAACACACCTACATACACACACACATATACTGTATACATACATAAACATACATATATACAATAATTATTATAAAATAAAAACAAAACAAAGAAAATACATAGTGATCATACCTCATGTGTATAGTATTAATAAGATACCTAACTATCTAATACTATGATAAAAGGGTCAGATGTCAAACTACAAGCTGTTTCAATCTATGATCTGACGATCTGGACATCTATTTCTAGCTCTTTTTATTTTATCATTTTCATTGAGGAGATTTAGCAGGATGTTATCTCTTTTGTAAAGGCCATCATTTATATTCATAGTGTTTCTAAATTCTCTGATCAAGGCGGACTCGGCAAATAGTCTTTCATAATAGCAGCTTGACCAGTAGATCATCTTAGCCTCATCCCAATTTACAAGATGGTTTTGTCTTTGTTTATGTTTAAAAATACCATTAGATTCTTGAGCTGACCTTACTGATTGTTTGTATTGTTTAACTCTCATCTCTAATCATTTTCCAGTTTGTCCTATGTATATGTCATTACATCCTTTACACGGAATGAAATATACACCACCTGCATAATTTTTAGGGCTGTTTTTAATCAAAGTAGACTTGACGGAGTTTTCATAATTGAATACTGCATTTATATTCAAATTCTTAAGAGATGTTGTGAGAGGTGTTAATTCATCGTGATATGGCAAAACTAAGATATTTTTCCTTGAAAAGGGAGCTTTATTATTAATTTTACATTACAGAAGGGTTTTTCGGCTTTGGCTAAACTTTGATCAACAAGACTTTCAGGATAGCAGAGTGTCTTGGCTAGATTATATATTTGTTTGTATTCGTTATCTATGAATTCTGGGTTACATATCCTTAATGCTCTTAGAAACATAGGCTACCTGAAAAAATTTACAGTTTTACTTTAATATGATGGTTGGAGAAAAAATGAATATAGGAATCTACAAGAGTCGGCTTTCTATATACTTTAAATTTTAAACACTCTGTGATTATATCTACAGTGTGCTTAGGAAGCAGAATGAGCGACAAAAGGCAAACTATTTGAAAAAAGTCAATGGACACAGAAAAGTAATCCTGCCTTATTTGAAAACCTTTCGTCTTACAATTTTTTTTTTTTTTTTTTAAGAGACAATGA
The DNA here is from genome assembly GCA_032716605.1 of Paralithodes platypus. Lineage (NCBI taxonomy): Eukaryota > Metazoa > Arthropoda > Malacostraca > Decapoda > Lithodidae > Paralithodes > Paralithodes platypus. The sequence goes on from CM064490.1 coordinate 19,505,486, forward strand.
ACGGAGGAAGGAAAAACACAGATAAAACAAAAAGGTCCATGTGCCTAAAGGCATCCTCCATTCATAAAATGTTTGTAACAACTGGATTTAAACTTTTGTAGATTGTATGTTTGTGGAAAGCAACTCGAGGGAAGTGAATTCCAAAGAGTAGTAGTTCTAGGGATAAATGAATTTTGATAAGCAGAAGTTCTGCATTGTGGAGGAGAAAGTGTAAATTCATGGGCGCTCTCAGCTGCCCTAGTTCTACGGGAAAAGATGTGGAGAGGCGGCACAATTGAAGCAAGTTCCTCGGAACAATTGCTGTGAAAATATCTGTAGACTAATGCAAGGGATGCAACGTTTCTTCGTATGGATAATGTAGGAAGGTCCTGTGAGATTGCAGGGTTATTGATTAATCTAATAGCTTTATTTTGAATTTTTTCCAACTGCCTCAATGAAACCACTCCACTTCCACTCCACAGAGGTGAACAGTAATCCATCTGAGAACGCACATGACTTTTATATATTACGGCCAACTGCTCGTCAGTGAAGAATTCTCGAACTCTGTACAGGAGTCCCAGTTTTATAGAGGCATTCTTAGCAATGCTTCTAACATAATGTGTCCAGCTCAAGTTAGTAGTTAATGTTACACCGAGAATGTCAATACTAGGGGAAGTGGGAATATTTACATCATTAAAAAATATATGGGAGTCAGTGAGATTCTGTCGGTTAGAAAATTGAATGTACTTGGTTTTCTGTGCATTAAAGGAAACTAGATTCTTTTGTCCCCATTCATTAATTCTAGAAAGGTCCTGGTTCAGAGAAATTGCAGTGTTTATTTTTGAATTTATATGATCGGGTTGAGTGAAAGAATTGGTAAATGTGAAGGAACTGTGGAGCGTTGAGTCATCTGCGTAGGAATGTATTGGATTATGAGTGGTAGATAGGAGATCATTGATATGAATGAGGAACAGAGTTGGGGCCAAAACTGATCCCTGGGGAACACCAGCATTTATTGAGTGAAATTGAGAATAAAGGCCATCTACCATTACACATATTTTTCTGTTATGAAGATAAGAAGAAATTAGTGGAACTAATGATGCAAGGCCGTAGTGTGACATCTTCGACAATAAGGATTGATGCCAGACTCTATCAAATGCCTTGATATATCCAGTGCTATTGTATGTGTTTCACCATGTTGGTCTGTAGCTTGGTTGATTTGATGCGTAAGAAGGCAAAGAATGTCTGCAGTTGATCGACATCGTCTAAAACCATATTGCCTATCACTGATTAATTTATTATTCTCAAGATGCTTAATTATGTGATTATTTAATATAATTTCAAAGACTTTACCAAGAGTGGAAGTTATAGCTATTGGTCTGTAGTTTGATGGATCTGAAGAGGCACCTTTTTTAGGAACTGGATGGATGTTTGCTTCTTTCCAGGGTACTGGGAAGCATGAGGTATGAGTACACAGACGGAAAAAAATTGCCAATACAGGAGCGAGCACCAAGGAGCAATTCCTAAGTACTATTGGAGGAATTTCATCTGGACCAGGAGCCTTATCTACTGAGAGATTCTGCAAAATAGTTTTGACATGTCTGGTGTGGATCTTAAGTGAGGGAATTTCAGGCGAATCAAAATTAAGTACAGGGACATCTTGATTTATTTCATCTAAGGTTGAGTTGGTGGAGAAAATATCCGCAAGAAGGTTAGCTTTACCTCGTGGGTCACTTACAAGATTGCCAGTCAGAGATTTTAATAGTGGAATGGATGAAACTTGTCCAAACATGAACAATTAGTCCTTGGTTTTGGTATTAACTTCTCGTGCACTGGTGATTATATTAATGTGATGTCGATAAGCAAAGCGTTCACAAATTTAGAAAAATATTGTACAAACCTAACCCAAGATAGCATTCAAATTGCGAGAGGATTCACATACAGTAAGTGTTTTAATCGTCCAAAATCAAACATCCCTAAGTGTTTTAAAGTTGCCCTTAAAAATCTGAAATTAAACAAAGATATTCACATAACCAAGGCTGATAAATCTAATGCTATCGTTATCCTAGACATATCCATGTACAATGATAAACTTAATGAGTTATTGAATGACAGAAATACGTATGAACCGCTTGTGAAAGACCCTACTGAAAATACCAATAAAAACTTTAGTGTGAAAATAAACAGTTTGCTTAAGGATAAATCCAATTTACTTAAAATGTTCAAAATTATGAATCCCACCTTACCTTACATGTATGGCCTTCTCAAAACCCATAAACCTGATAAACCTCTTCGTCCTATCATCAGTTCAGTAGGGTCTGCCACTTATAAATTATCTAAATGGCTTAGTAAGTTGTTGTTGTTCCCTAAGCTGCCTGGCCGAACAGCCCCGAGACCCTGAGGAAGGCCATGGTCACGATCGGGCTTTCCCACAGAGCTCTCATTGAGTGTAGATTATGTTGTTGGCGTAAGTGGTTGTGTGAAATGCAGTCTTCTATGATGTGTTTAATGGTATGGGGTGCTGTGTTACATCCCGGGCAGGCGTCGACAACGGAGTCATCCAGTCTCTTCTGATAGCTCAGGAGAGCTGGATGGTGTCCGCATCTCAGCCTGGCCAGGTGGACTCTGTCCTCGCGAGGGAGGGAGGATTCGGAAGGATGGATTTCGGGAGGTCGTGCATGCAGCTGCGTGTTGTCTGTGAGTGAGTGGATGGATTGGCGAGAGATATGAGTATGGATGTGCTTCTGGAAGTTGGTTCGGGGTGGGCAGGGAGGGAGAGAGGACAATAATTGTGTGTGACCAACCAACTTCCAGAAGCACATCCATACTCATATCTCTCGCCAATCCATCCACTCACTCACAGACAACACGCAGCTGCATGCACGACCTCCCGAAATCCATCCTTCCGAATCCTCCCTCCCTCGCGAGGACAGAGTCCACCTGGCCAGGCTGAGATGCGGACACCATCCAGCTCTCCTGAGCTATCAGAAGAGACTGGATGACTCCGTTGTCGACGCCTGCCCGGGATGTAACACAGCACACCCGTGTGCTGGGTGTTGTTTTGATATTTCTTGGTGTCTGTGGGTGTGTTGCCATGTAGTTTAGTGGGTGGTCTTGGTTTGTGGAGGCTGCTGCCAGGAATTGAGTGCCTCTCATGTCCAGATGGTCTTTGACTTTGAGGATTTTGGTTTCTTGATGTAGGTGATCTGTGGGTGCAGTAGCTGTGCAGCCTGTAATGATCTTCTGGGCTTTGTTTTGAATAGTCTGTAAGGTCTTATGATGTGTTTCAGCTAGGTTAGAAGCCCAGGCTGGGCTTGCGTATTCCATCACTGATCTTATGTATTGTTTATATACTGTGGTGGTAGTTTCTTTGTTGTGTCCAAATTTTGTGTGAGCAAGTGACCTGAGGGCGTTAAGTCTGGGTGTCAGTTTCTTTTTAATGTTTGTGGTGTGCTGTTTGAATGTCATATGAGTATCATATGTTACTCCTAGGATTTTGGGTGTGTGTGTATGTGTTAGGGGTGTGTTGTTTATGGTGAGTTGAGGGATGTATTCGTGTTCACCTGTCCAGCTTGTGAGCAGGGTTGCGGTGGATTTGGCTGGGGCTAGATTAAGTCTGTTTGTAGTGCACCAGCCATGTAGTGTGTTGAGATAGGGTTGAAGGAGATCTGTTGCTCTTCTTGGGTCATGGTGTGTGCATGTGAGTGTTATGTCATCTGCATAGGAGGCTAAGTTTATTTGGGGCGTATTGGGTGTAGTTATATCGTGCATGTACAGATTGAAGAGTGCGGGCGATAGGACGGATCCTTGTGGGACTCCGTTTGGAAAATTTCTGATTTTAGATGACTGACCGGCAAAAAATACGTGTGCACATCTGCCTGCTAGGAAGTTGGCCAGCCACCTTTTTGTGTTGTTGTGCATGTTTGTGTTGTAGATTTTGTTTGTTAGGTTGTGGCGGGGGATGGCATCGAAGGCTTTACTAATGTCGAGTGTGGCTAATAGTGATCTGTGTGGTGGTCTAGCTGAGTTGATGCCGTCAAAAGCTCTTTGTGTAAGGTCTGTGAGAAGAGTGTTTGTGGAATGCAGTGGCCTAAAGCCATGTTGTGTTGGAGCTAGGGGTAGGTCGGGTGTAATTAGTTGTAATACTAGGCGTTCCATGACTTTGGAGGGGGAGCAAAGGAGTGTGATGGGGCGGTGCGAGGAGGGTAGCGTGGGGTCTTTGTTGGGTTTGGGGAATGTGATGATGATACCATGCTTCCAAATGTCTGGTATTGTGTTGTGTGAATAGCTGTAGTTTGATATGTTAGTGAGTGCTTGTATGCCTTGTGGTCCCAGGTGTCTGAGGTGTATGTTGCTAGGCCACAGGCGGGTGAGTGCTTGAGATTGTTGATGATATGCTTTGTCTGGTGATTGGTGAAGGGTGTATAGTCAGGGTCTGTGGGGAATTGTCTCTTACGTCGGATGACATGTCGGTCGTCTTTGTGAGGTTTTAGGTGGCTGACATGTGAGAAGTGATTGATGAGAGTGTTTGCTTGTTGTTTACATGAAGGAGTAGAGTCTGTTGTTGTGATTGCAGCATGTGATTGTGTTGTGTTGCTGTTGGAAAGTGTGATGCTGTTTAGTGTTTTGTAGAGTTTTTTGGGGTTTGTTTTGTGATCAAGTGTTTGTAGGAAGTTATTCCAATTTAGTTTTTGTTGTTCTTGTATTTTGTTGTTAGTTCGGGTGTTGAGTGCTTGAATTTGTTGTGTGATGTCTTGTGTGTGGGGTGCTGGGGAGTGTTTCAGTGTGTCGCGTTGTCTGATGAGGTTTTGAATTTCTGGTGTGAAGTTGGGGTTGTGTCTTTTTCTGTTACCTCTTGGAATGTGTTTCTTGTCAGCGTTTTGGATAGTTTTATTGAGTATGTGTACAGTATTGTTGATGTTAGTGATGGGTGTACTGTTTAGAGTTGTGAAGTGTTGTTCTGTCTCATTTGTAAATGCTTCCCCGTTAGCTCTTTTATAATTGGTGTATGTGTGTTTGTGGCTAGCTGGGGTGAGTCTGGTTTTGGTGGTGATAATGATCGGGAGGTGGTCAGAGCCTAAGGTTCTGACCACCCTCCAGGATGTTGTGGGGGCGAGTTCTGGGGAGCAAAAGGTGATGTCTGGAGATGATGGGTTATAGAGGGCTTGGTGAGGAATATGGGTATGTTGATGGATGTCGTTAAGGATGATGAGGTTATCTGTTTGGTTTTGTAGTACCAGCCCTCTGTCTGTGTCGGGGTTGTCGACAAACCAGGCCAACGTCTTGGCGTTGAAGTCACCACCCAGGATGATGTGTGGGGTGTTTGTGATGTGTTGTAAGTGTGGTCTGTATTCATTTGGTACTGTAGGGGATGTTTGGGGAGGGATGTATGTGTTTATGATGGTTATGTTGGATTTGTTGCCAGTGCGTATTTTAATTGATTGTATTTCTGTTGTGTTATCATTTGGGGGGAGGAGGGATTTGGTTTGTACACTGGTTACTATGTATGATATTTCATTGTGTACCAAGGTGATGAGTCCACCGCCCCCGCCGACAGCCCGGTCTTGTCTGATGGTGGTGAAATTATGAAATGTGGGTGATTTTTGTGATGTGCAGAGTTTTGTTTCTTGTAAGATGGCAATGTGTATGTTGTGTTGTTTGATGAAGTGTGAGAGTTCGTGTTTCTTTGTGTTAATGCCATCTATGTTCAATTGGAGAATGTTAATGTTATGTGCACGATGTATGTTGGGTGCTGCTGCACGAGGATGGGGTGGGGGTGAGGGAGGGGCTGGAGGTTGGGATGGGTGAGGTGGGGGTGGGGATTGGGGAGCAGGAGATGGGGGTTGGAATGGATTAGGAGGGGGTGTGGTATGTTGAGTTGAGAATGTGGATGGTATGGGGAGGTTAGGTGGGTTAGAGAGGAGAGGTGGACGGGTTTTAGGGGGGGGAGTGGATGATATGGAAAGGCTAGGTGGGTTGGGGAGGAGAGGTGGACGGGTTTTAGGCGAGGGATTTGACTGGGAGAGGGAGGGGCATGAGGAACAGGTCCAGGTGTTCGTGTAGTGTTTCTTGGAGGCAAGTGTTGTACAGGTGAAGTGGGTCCAGTTCCTGCATGCATTGCAGAGAACTGAACCCTTAGTGTGGCAACTCGAAGTGATGGGTTTTGAGCAAGTTGGACATATGTATGTGTACGTGGGTCTTGGGTTGCTCTCAATGTCTCCGGCTAGAAGAAGTCTTCGAGAAATGACAGCCGGAGAGTCATTTCTCGGTGTAGGAAAAACTGTGTGATGTGTGTGTGTGGTGTGAGAGGTGTGGAAATTCCCGGCGCGACCGAAGCCGCTCCAAGGACCCGTGCCCCCAGGGAGGGGGCAGGGGATAGTTGTGACGGTTTGGCTCCCGAAACTGCTCCCCGCGGCCGGCATCCGGTTGTCCTCCACTGGTCGATTGATCTTGTCTCCGGCCGTGGAGGGTCGGCAGCCATCCGCGGTTGGCAGCTCCGGGAGGTGGTCCCACGGCGTAGACGCCGCCACATCAGGACCAGTTGTTGTTGTTGTTGTTGTTGTTGTTGTTGTTCTTCCCCAAGCTGCCTGGCTGAACAGCCCCAAGGCCCCGAGCAAGGCAAAGGCCATAACCGAGCGCCCCTACACAACCTTCCCTGCCGACCACAATAAAGCCTGGGTGACCGAAGCCACTCCATGGCGGGGAGCTGAGGAGGGTGCGGAAATGCCCGGGAAACCAAAGCCCCACCCAGGGCCCTGTGCCCCTCAGCAATTATGAAGAGAAAGGTGAGGGGCAAAGGAAGAATGTGACGCTTTGGCTTCCAATCTTGGTAGATTGGGAGGTCAATCCACGGAAGAGACGCCGTCACTTGAGATCTAGAAAATATATAAGTAAAAGGAACAGTCAGAGTAATCTATGGGTATGGCAGAGATCGCTCAGTTCTCACTCTGATAGACCAGCCCATCACTACATAACTAGAACCCAATCCTCTCAGCATCAGCTAGGAAAGGCCCTAGAAAGCCACCTTTGGCGACGGGATAGCTCCCCTATTTCAACCCCTTTCGGGGTTGGGCACCCGCCATAGTAAGTTGTTATCCCCTTTAGTTGGCACGATCTCTGATTCACATGTAAAAAACTCCAGTGATTTAATTAGTAAAATTAGAAACAACAATTCACCTTGCAAACTAATAAGTTTTGATGTTAATTCCTAATTTACAAAAGTGCCAGTTCATGACTTACTAGGTTTTGTGAAAGATGATTTGCCGAATTTAGATTTGCCAATAAGTAATAATGTTTTCATGAAGCTAGTTGAATTGTGCGTCCTCAACACTAACTTTGCTGTGAATGGTAGGTTTTTTCGGCAAACATTTGGTTGCGCAATGGGAAATCCACTCTCTCCGATCATTTCTAACCTGTTTATGGAATATTTTGAGACTCGGTTTTTACCTAAAATATGTACCTTTAGACTTCCTTGGTTTAGATATGTTGACGACATTTTGTGTCTTTGGCCTACCAATCAAAATCACCATTCATTCCTTAATAAACTTAACGATCTTGTCCCCTCGATTTCATTCAAAATTGAAGAAGAAGTAAACAATAAACTACCTTTCCTTGATACCATGATTATAAATAATAATGGTCACTTAAAATTTAAAGTATATAGAAAGTCGACTCTTGTAGATTCCTATATTCATTTGTTCTCCAACCATCATATTAAAGTAAAACTGTAATTTTGTTCAGGTATGTTTCTAAGAGCATTAAGGATATGTAACCCAGAATTCATAGATAACGAATACAAACAAATATATAATCTAGCCAAGACACTCTGCTATCCTGAAAGTCTTGTTGATCAAAGTTTAGCCAAAGCCGAAAAAACCTTCTATAATGTAAAATTAATAATAAAGCTCCCTTTTCAAGGAAAAATATCTTAGTTTTGCCATATCACGATGAATTAACACCTCTCACAACATCTCTCAAGAATTTGAATATAATTGTAGTATTCAATTATGAAAACTCCGTCAAGTCTACTTTGATTAAAAACAGCCCTAAAAATTATGCAGGTGGTGTATATTTCATTCCGTGTAAAGGATGTAATGACATATACATAGGACAAACTGGAAAAAGATTAGAGATGAGAGTTAAACAACACAAACAATCAGTAAGGTCAGCTCAAGAATCTAATGGTATTTTTAAACAAAACAAAGACAAAACCATCATGTAAATTGGGATGAGGCTAAGATGATCTACTGGTCAAGCTGCTATTATGAAAGACTATTTGCCGAGTCCGCCTTGATCAGAGAATTTAGAAACACTATGAATCTAAATGATGGCCTTTATAAAATAAATATCCTGCTAAATCTCCTCAATGAAAATGATAAAATAAAAAGAGCTAGAAATAGATGTCCAGATCGTCAGATCATAGATTGAAACAGCTTGTAGTTTGACATCTGACCCTTTTATCATAGTATTAGATAGTTAGGTATCTTATTAATACTATACACATGAGGTATGATCACTATGTATTTTCTTTGTTTTGTTTTTTATTTTATAATAATTATTGTATATATGTATGTTTATGTATGTATACAGTATATGTGTGTGTGTATGTAGGTGTGTTTATGTATAATTTATATACTGTTTAGTTGTGAGGGGGATATGCCAGGTGTGGGCTATTTGGCTTTCTACAGACTCCTTTTATCCTTATGTTGATCTGACCATTTTGGGAAGGTCCAGGATCCATAGTATTAGTGAGTTGGGCCTATAATTCGGCCTTATAATTAGGGTTGGGTGTGGGAAGGATCTGCCTTGTGTGACCAATCGGCTTTCTGCAGACTCCCATTTGTCTTGTGTTCTTATATATGTAATGTTTATTTGTATGTATGTAATGTATGCGTGTATACAATATGCATGTATATGTGTATGTATATGTAATTATATGTATTTATACAGGTATATGTATTTCTTCATATTTACATAAGTTACAATAACAGTTTTAAGGGATCTGCAAGTTTATTGATGTGTATCAAATTGTATATACTGTATGTACATATATTTTGTATATAAAATAAGTATGTTCCTAAAAATATGGCAACAGGCAGTAGGCTGGCAACACTTTTTGTATTTATATGCTAGTTAGCAACTCACAGATGATTTAGGACGGGAATTTAAGCCTCACTCTCCCCCTGTTTTCTTGTATTACCCTGAAGATGTCTTAAGAGAATAGACGAAAGCTTGGAGTTCCATTGTTTCAATTTTCCTAGCGAGTTTTACTACATAATATTATATATATATATATATACTGTATATATACTTTTATATATATATATATATATATATATATATATATATATACCCGGTATATATCCGGTATATATACATATATTTATTTATATATATATATATATATATATATATATATATATATATATATAAATACTGTATATATAGAGAGAGTATATATCACAAATACACGTGAGCCACTAAATGTTTCCAAGCTCTCGGTGGGGTTCGAACCGTCGACCGTCAGACGATAGTCGACGCTTTAATCAACTACACCACGGCAGTCCTGACGGTCGGCGGTTCGAACCCCACTGAGAGATTAGAAACATTTAGTGGCTCACGTGTATTTGTGATATATACTCAATATTTGTAACTCTCATGCTTGGTGGGTTAGAATTAAATTAAATCAATTTCGGCCCGAGTTGCGTCGTGACACTTAGAAATCCTTGTATGGTATTCTGAAATATGGATCCTACGACTAGGTATGAATTAAAATATATTCGCCTAGTGGGTTTCCCTTCTCCCTAATATATATATATATATATATATATATATATATATATATATATATATATATATATATATATATATATATGTATATAACCTAAATACGATCTAAGCGAGATCATCAATATGTATTCAAGTAGAGACAGCAGTGCCCAAAGTATAGACAAGTGGAAACAATGGATAGCACAGAATAAAAGGTACTCCCGAAAGACAGGAAGAGAAATAATGAAAGATCAAGGAATTGTTATCATGAGAGAGAGAGAGAGAGAGAGAGAGAGCGAGAGAGAGAGATAGAGAGAGCATAAGGAAGTGCTATCAAGAGAAAAAATAGAAAGAAATATTAGGGAATAGTTATCAAGAGAGAGAGAGAGAGAGAGAGAGAGAGAGAGAGGTAGTGGTAGTAAGACAGGTGTGTATCTCACTTGACTTCCTGTGTGACGCTCAAAGTGGTGACGTCACTGGACCACTGCCAATGTTAACCTCAGCCCCTCTCTCTCTCTCTCTCTCTCTCTCTCTCTCTCTCTCTCTCTCTCTCTCTCTCTCTCTCTCTCTCTCTCGGAAGCTAACCTTTTAGATGGAATACTATTAAACAAGACAGTTGACTACCTGGAAATCAGCAACTTAATTACAGATTTCCAACATAAATTCAGGCGACACTGATCATGTCGTACCAATTTGCTGGAATTTGTGGGTATGACAAAAGTAGAGCCATAGACATCCTATAATTGGATTTTCAAAACACTTTTGACAAAGTGCCTCATTGCTGGTTTATGTCAAAGGTGATTGCATTAGGTATCAATCCAAAGGTCATAAATTGGATAGAAAGTTGGCTAACAGGTAGACAACAATGGGTGATAATAGATATATAAATGGGGTTTCTTCATAGGGGACTCCAGTCACTTCTGGAGTTCCACAAGGATCTGTCCTTGGCCCACTTCTGTTAATCACATATATTAATGACATTTTATGAAGCTTAGAAAGAATATATATTAGCTAAACGGATTAATTGAGATAGTGTAGCCATTAAATTACTTGATATCCTTCTTAAGTTGAATAAAATTGTTTAATAGTTAACATAATATAATGAAAAGGACGTCACCGGTAGTGAACGGGTTAAGATCAAAGGAATAACTATTATCTCGATTAATTTTCGGACTCTTACATATCATTTATTTCCTGAATACAATAGTGTAATGATAGCCAGACCTACAGAAGGCACCATCATATTGAAAGGGTTTATCAATGAGGACAAAAAAACACCCCCTGAGTAACATCCAATGATATACCCTTGAAATTTAGTACCCATTCCCCCTCCACTCCCTCTTATACTCACTAACCCCTCCACTTTCATCCATTTTCGTCTCTCTCTCTCTCTCTCTCTCTCTCTCTCTCTCTCTCTCTCTCTCTCTCTCTCTCTCTCTCTCTCTCTCTCTCTCTCTCTCTCTCTCTCTCTCTCTCTCTCTCAGCTCATATTGGTTTTTCACTTTTCTCCCTTGCTCCTTGATCTTCCTTATCTCTAATCTCCCCCCACACACCTCGCCGTCCCCCTTTCGTAATTTTCCCTCCTTGCCTCCTATACCCCTCCCTGTAACTGCCAGGGTACCCCAGGGATTGGTACTAGGACCAGATCGCTTCTTAGTTAGCATAAGCGACATAGATGAGGGTCTCACCAGCGCAATCTCAAATTTTGCAAACGATGGAAAATTGCATATACTCTACTCTCAAACGAACCTGCAGACGTTAGGCAAAATAACCTAGATAAGCTGTCATGTTGGGCTCAAATTTGGCAAATAAGTTTTAATGCGGATAAATATAAAGTACTCCATATCGGGACCCAAAATAAGAAAGCAAACTATTCTATGAATGGCACTCAGCTTAAGTTTTTGGAGTAACAATAACGAGTATCCTAAAACCCAGTCAACAATGTACAAAAATTGTGAAGAAAGCAAACAAAATATTTGGCTTTATAGGCAGGTCATTTGATCATAAATCCAAAGATGTAATCCTCACTCTTTACAATTCCCTAGTCCGTCCTATTCTGGAATATTGCGTTCAATCCTGGTCCCCCTACTACCAAATTATATTGACACACTGGAACAAGTTTAACGTAGAGTTACTAAAAATAATATCTAGTCTGAAGAATAAAGTATACGAGGAGCGTCTTAGAGAATTACATATATTTACTTTTACCCAGCGCAGATTATGAGGCGAACTAATTCAAGTGTTCAAAATCATCAACAAAGGCATCGACAATATGAACTGTAATAAGTACTTTCGATTGACCAATCAAATTACACGTGGGGAAATAAATGGTTGCAAAATCATTGGTATACTGCTGTTTGCGGATGATACAGTTCTGATGAGTGATAATGAATGGGAGTTGCAGGGTCTGGTAAATGAGTTTGGAACAGTGTGCGAAAAACGGAATTTGAAGGTAAATACGGGGAAGAGCAAGGTTATGGTCTTCGAAAGGGGTGAAGTCACAGAGTGTGAGGTGAAGCTGAACGGTCAGGCTATGGAGATCGTCAACTCTTTTAAGTATCTGGGCAGTGTGTTGAGTAAAGATGGGACTATGGATGAAGAGGTGCGGGAGAGGGTACAACAGGGGAAGAGGGTTGTAGGAACGCTAAAAGCAGTAACAAGAAATAGGGTAGTCAGTATGGAAGTGAAGAAGTCCTTGCATGACAGTGTGGTAATCCCGACACTGACTTACGGAAGCGAAGCATGGACGTTGGTTGAGAGACTCAGACCAAGAGTGAGACCAGTGGAAATGAATTACTTAAGGAGTGCGTGCGGAGTTACATGGAGGGATAGACAGACTAATGAGGAAGTAAGAAGGAGGTGTGGTGTGGAGGTAGATGTGCTGGAAAGTGTGAAAAGGAACAACTTGAGATGGTTCGGCCATATGGAACGTATGGAAAGCGAGAGAATGACTAAGAGGGTGTACGAGAGCGAGGTGGAGGGACAGAGGGGGAGAGATAGACCGAATATGAGGTGGAAGGATGGAGTGAGGAAGTACATGAACGAAGGCGGTGCTGGTTGGGGGGAGGGGCGTCGACTGACTTGGGACAGAGGTGCATGGGGGCGGTTCGTTCGGGGCCACCCCTTCGGGGATCACGGCGTCAGGCAATAGATAGATAGATAGAAAATCATTGGTAAAGCTTATAGCTTACATTAGTCTAAGAATGTATTCTTTAATCGAGTTGTGAACTTGTGGAATGGGCTTCCTCGAGAGGTTATGGACTACAGCACCGCCGTTGATTCCTTTAAACATTGCATAGACAAACACCTTGCCTTAAACCCATGATTGACTGCATTTTTAATTGAATAACGTTTTGTTCTCCTTTTTCCTCGGTTATACCGAGGATCACTACAGGTATAGTGATTAACTGAGATGTTAATCACTTGTTCACAGATACAATGATGATCACTTATAGCTGTGTTATGTTATTAACCCAATTGATCCACTACTAACATCTAAACCTGCCAGGGACATTAGGTTTAAGATAGTAATTCACTTTCCAATTGTCCCTTACCCTCCCTAAACCACTGTGGAAAACTTCGAGTAACAGTAATTTATAGGGCAAGTAACCTCGAGGGGTCGCTAGACTGTTGCCGCTTGACTTCCTTTGTACTCCTTTGTACTCTCTTCCTCTCTCCCTCATCCCTCACTCTATTTCTCCATCCTTCCCTCTCTTCCTTCCAGTTCTCCATGTCCTTTCTCCTCCATTCTTCCTTTCTTCATCATCTCCCTTCCCTACTCTCTCCCTTCCCTCATCCTCCCTACCCCCTTGCTCCTTTCTCTCATCCCCCCGCCCCTCCACCACTCATCCCCTCCCGTATCCTTCCCTCTCTTCCTTCTTCATCATCATCCACCCTCCCTTCCTACTACAATCCTCTCCAACTACCCCCTGTCTCCCCTCCCCATGCACCTTTTCCTCCCCCTCCCCTCATCCCTCCCCCTCCACTATCCTTCCTCCCCCCCCCCCCCCCTCTTCCACCAACACCTTGACTGACGCACTTCCGTTTTATAAATACTGGTTACGATCTGGCACCTGCCCTCCACTTGTCCTACCCTAGAGTGTCCTGTCCTGTCATGGCCTGCCCTGCCCTACAATTTAATATTTAGTTGATTTTTATTATTAGTATTATTATTATTATTATTACCATCTATATTATTATTATTATTATAAATATCTGTATTATAATTAAAATTATTATTATATGTTCTGCCCTATTATGTTTCCTGATCCGCAATTAACCCATTGAGGATTAATACGCGTTTTGACAGTTTAATCTAGCTATTGTTAGACTATGCTATTCAGCTTAGGAAGAAGTTGTGGGAGCTAGAAAGTTGATTGAGTTTTGATCCCTTTGATTCCTCGATACCTTTCTTTATCTATTATATTCTATATACTCAGGCCCAATCCCCACTTATCCTATTTGTTTTTTTTGTGTGTTTTTTTTTAAGCATAAAATCGCATATTCTTTCTTCCATGCCTTTTCCTCTTATTGTCTCTCTCGTCCTGCCCAAGACTGTCCTATCCCTACCTTGCCCTACACTATAATATTTAGTCTTCTGTATTATGCCCTGCTCTAACCTGTCCTGTCATTGGGAACGTTTATTGTTTTGTCCTGCCTTGCCCTGTCTTAAGGGAGCCCACCTCGCTTATTTGTTCTCTTTCTCTCCCTCTCCCTTTGGCTTGTATCCATTCGGCCACATTCAGCCTACTGTTTTAAGACGTTTACCCCCATTCAGATGTCAATATTTTCCTGGCGAGCGGTAGCGAGCCAGCATATATATATTTTTGTTTTGACAGCGAGCTAAATTTGTACATTGTACAAAATTTCTCCGGCCAAGCCGGACTTCTCCATACAATGCTGGCTGGCTATCGCTCGCCAGGAAGAAATCGACACCTGGATGGGGATAAACGTCTTAAAATAGTTGGCTCAATGGGGCCGAATGGATACAAGCCAGGGAAAGAGAGAAAAGGAGAGAAAGATAAAAAAAAAAAAACAGTGAGCCCCCTTAACCCACCCTACCCTGTTTTGTCCTGCCTTGCCCTGACCTTACCTAACCTAACCTGTTTTGTCCTGCCTTCTTCTGACCTAACTTACCCTGTTTTGTTCTGCCTTGCCCTGACCTAACCTAATCTGTTTTGTCCTGCCTTCCTGACCTATCTTACCCTGTTTTGTCCTGCCTTCCTGACCTAACTTACCCTGTTTTGTCCTGCCTTCCCCTGACCTAACTTAACCTGTTTTGTCCTGCCTTCCCCTGACCTAACCTAACCTGTTTTGTCCTGCCTTCCTGACCTAACTTACCCTGTTTTGTCCTGCCTTCCCCTGACCTAACCTAACCTGTTTTTTCCTGCCTTCCTGACCTAACTTACCCTGTTTTGTCCTGCCTTCCCCTGACCTAACCTAACCTGTTTTGTCCTGCCTTCCCCTGTCCTAACCTAACCTGTTTTGTCCTGCCTTCCTGACCTAACTTACCCTGTTTTGTCCTGCCTTCCCCTGACCTAACCTAGCCTGTTTTGTCCTGCCTTCCCCTGACCTAACCTAACCTGTTTTGTCCTGCCTTCCTGACCTAACTTACCCTGTTTTGTCCTGCCTTCCCCTGACCTAACCTAACCTGTTTTGTCCTGCCTTCCCCTGACCTAACCTAACCTGTTTTGTCCTGCCTTCCTGACCTAACTTACCCTGTTTTGTCCTGCCTTCCCCTGCCTAACCTAACCTGTTTTGTCCTGCCTTCCCCTGACCTAACCTAACCTGTTTTGTCCTCTTACCCTGTTTTGTCCTGCCTTCCCCTGACCTAACCTAACCTGTTTTGTCCTGCCTTCCCCTGACCTAACTTACCCTGTTTTGTCCTGCATTCCCCTGACCTAACCTAACCTGTTTTGTCCTGCCTTCCCCTGCCTAACCTAACCTGTTTTGTCCTGCCTTGCCCTGACCTAACATACCCTGTTGTGTCCTGCCTTCCCCTGCCTAACCTAACCTGTTTTGTCCTGCCTTGCCCTGACCTAACATACCCTACTCTCTTTTGTCCTGCCTTGCCCTGACCTTACCTACCCTACCCTTTTTTGTCCTGCCTTGCCCTGACCTAACCTACCCTACCCTTATTTGTCCTGCCTTAACCTGACCTAACACACCCTACCCTGTTTTGTCCTGCCTTGCCCTGACCTAACATACCCTGTTGTGTCCTGCCTTCCTCTGCCTAACCTAACCTGTTTTGTCCTGCCTTGCCCTGACCTAACATACCCTACTCTCTTTTGTCCTGCCTTGCCCTGACCTTACCTACCCTACCCTTTTTTGTCCTGCCTTGCCCTGACCTAACCTACCCTACCCTTATTTGTCCTGCCTTAACCTGACCTAACACACCCTACCCTGTTTTGTCCTGCCTTGCCCTGACCTAACATACCCTGTTGTGTCCTGCCTTCCCCTGCCTAACCTAACCTGTTTTGTCCTGCCTTGCCCTGACCTAACATACCCTACTCTCTTTTGTCCTGCCTTGCCCTGACCTTACCTACCCTACCCTTTTTTGTCCTGCCTTGCCCTGACCTAACCTACCCTACCCTTATTTGTCCTGCCTTAACCTGACCTAACACACCCTACCCTGTTTTGTCCTGCCTTGCCCTGACCTAACCTAACCTACACTGTCTTGTGCTGCCTTGCCCTGACCTAACATACCCTACTCTCTTTTGTCCTGCCTTGCCCTGACCTTACCTACCCTACCCTTTTTTGTCCTGCCTTGCCCTGACCTAACATACCCTACCCTTATTTGTCCTGCCTTAACCTGTCCTAACCCACCTTACCCTGTTTTGTCCTGCACTAACCTGGCCTGCCCTGTCGTGTCCTGTTCTGTCCAATCCTGCCATGTCCTCCTGGCCTTTCCTATAATGTCTTATTCTGTCTTGTCCTATTGCATTATCCCTTTCGTAATTGTCCTATCCTCTCCTATCCTACCTTGGCCTGTCCTGTCTTGTCATATATTTCCTGTCCTGTCCTCCCCATGTATTGTATCTCTTGTCTTAGGGGTGGCCTTTGGTTTTTCGATTCCTCCTCCTCCCTCATGTTTAGCCCTATTACTTATGAAGTTCCAAGACATTCGCCCCTCTCTCTCTCTCTCTCTCTCTCTCTCTCTCTCTCTCTCTCTCTCTCTCTCTCTCTCTCTCTCTCTCTCTCTCTCTCTCTCTCTCTCTCTCTCTCTCTCTATCACACACACACACACACACACCACCCCCTATGTGTACTCAGCCAGCTTGCGTTTAGAGTGTGGAGAGTTGGCAACCCTCCACACTCTTCCATTCATTCTGGGTGTCTGGTCGGGGGTGGGGGTGCCCTTTGCCAACCTCCCTCCCCCTCCCTCTCTCTCTATCTATCTATCTTTATATCTATATTTATGCATATATCTCTATATATTCATTATATAACTGTCAGTTCGTCTATATACAGTATCTATCATTCTAAGTCACTCACCTCTCTCTCTCTCTCTCTCTCTCTCTCTCTCTCTCTCTCTCTCTCTCTCTCTCTCTCTCTCTCTCTCTCTCTCTCTCTCTCTCGAG
Organism: Paralithodes platypus; assembly: GCA_032716605.1. NCBI lineage: Eukaryota > Metazoa > Arthropoda > Malacostraca > Decapoda > Lithodidae > Paralithodes > Paralithodes platypus. The sequence goes on from CM064490.1 coordinate 19,522,813, forward strand.
TAACCTAAAACCGAGTCAACAATGTTCAGAAGTTGTTAAGAAGGCAAACAAAATAATTGGCTTTATAGGCAGGTCATTTGAGCATAAATCCAAAGAAGTTATCCTAACAAATTACAATTCCTTAGTCCGCCCTCTTCTGGAATACTGCGTTCAGTGCTGGTACCCTTATTACCAAAAATATATAGACAAGCTAGAACGAGTTCAACGTAGAGTTATCAAAATGATACCTAGCTTAAAGAACAAACCATACGAGGAGTGTCTTAGATAATTAAATCTATTTCCTAGATAATTAAATCTATTTCCTTTAACCCAGCGCAGATTAAGAGGCGACTTAATTCAAGTGTTCAAAATCATCAAAGGCATCGACGATATGAACTGTAGTAAGTACTTCACTATCGACCAGTCTAATTACACGCGGGGAAACGGTTGCAAAATGATTGGTATTTCTTTTAACTCACACGAATCTAAGAATTTCTTCTTCAATCGAGTTGTCAACTTGTTGAATGGGCTTCCCCGAGACGTTATAGACTGCAGTAAACTAGCTACATGTAACCTTGTAAGAATCAATAGATCTGTTGTTGGTTGTTTTCCTCTGTAATCCTTTGTACAACATGTATAATTAAATATGAGGGTGAATGTGCGTATGATCGTGTGTAGGAAATTAGTTGCGTGTGCGTATGGGTTTGTGTGTGTGAGTGTAAGCATGAGGGTAAACGTGTGCATGTGATAGAGTATGAGGGTTTGTGTGTGTCAGTGTTTGCATGTGGGTATGTGTACGTGTGTGTGTACGTACGTAAACATGCTGGTAGACGTGTATGTGTATATGTACATGAAGGTGTATGTGTACGTGTAGGTGTGTAAGTACAAGTTATGACTGTGTGTGAGTTGCCAGCTAGTGAGTTTCCAATGGTAGGGTATATTACTATTATTAGTGTCATATACTTTCCTCAATGTGTGTTCCTATGTAAATGTATGAAGGTATGTTTGTGTGTGTGTGTGTGTGTGTGTGCGTAAGTGTGTGTATGTGTGTGCGTTGTGCCTCCTGTGTGTGTGTGTGTGTGCGTTTGTGGGTTGCCAGGTAGTGAGTTTCCCGGTGTATGTCTGTATGTGTGTGTGTGTGGGTAGGGCAGTAGTAGTACCGTACCTTCCTCTCGGTGTGTTCGTGTGGTTGTTGGCGCTCCACTCAACATTTATATACCACATTATTCGCTATTTTCGCCCATAGGTCCTTTCGCTCACAGGTCTTTTCTTCCATGCCTGTCATCAATTCGGCCACACACTTAATCTAATTTACCATAATCTAGTGCAATACAACCTTAATGGGATATTTGTATGTGTTCATATATTTACTATAATCTAGTGCAATACAACCTTAATGGGATATTTGTATGTGTTCATATATTTATTAACTTATTATGTTTATAGTTTCCTCCCTAGACCTCAATGAAGCTTTAAAAAGTCCCAATTTTTTCTGTAGACAAATGCTCTTGGCTTTCTCTCATAAATACCAGGCTCGCTATCGCTCATCAGGAAAATATAGACACCTAAATGGCACGAAAGGTCATTACATCGAGAAAACAAATGGAGCGAATTTCTTAAAATATCAAAAGTGATAGGGCTGAACATGAGGGAGAAGGGGTCCAAACACCCCCCCCCCCCCCCCCACCCAGCCACCCATCCTTAAAGTTAACATAAACTAAGATGATATTCTTTATTCAACTTACTTTAACCTTATGTAAACAAACATAGATATATCGTTAAACCTAGCTAAAGGTATTCTTATCTAATCTACCCTAGCTAAAACCTAACCTTCCCTAACCTAACCCATACCTAACCTAACCTAACCTTACCCCAACCTAACCTAACCTAGCCTTACCCCATCCTAACCTAACCTAACCTAACTTAACCCAAACCTAACCTAAACTAACCTTACCCCAAACTAACCTAACCTAACTAAACCTAACCTAACCCCAACCTAACCTAACTTTAACTAACCCAAACCTAACCTAACGTATCCTAATTTAACATAACCCTATTCATATCTTGAGCTAACATAATCTAAGCTGGCTTAACTGATTTCAAAGTATGGACAAAACAGTCTCTAATGTGAAGGAAAAGACGTGTGAGCGATCGTACTTTATTTATTTATTTTTGTGCTTTCTATATTCCAACTACTCCCTCTCGGGCATAGGCTGAGAGCCTGTACATTCAACCGTACATTCAACGGTGAAGCCCTTTAGGTTTCGTTCCAGTCTAGGGAGTGAGACATATGAAGCACTTTGAGAAGCAACCAGCCTCCACTTTTTTGCCTTCGCAAGATACAGGGGGCCCGGTTGCCCACCCATGGCTCGAAGCAGCCCCATCTCTGGAGCTGCCTTGCCCCAGTGCTTCACTGTATCATCCCATTGACTCGGACCCTCACTCTCAGAACTAAGCATTGCCTCCCTGTAGCATATTTTGAATATGGGAATATTCATACAGTGCTATTTAATCAGGGAACAATGAGGGTATTTTGTTGGCGTTTCGGTGGGCTTTGTGGTACTACACTAATATTAGGTGCAGTACAAATTCTATCCCAATAATATTTTCCCACTGATACATTGGGATTTGAACCCGGGACCATTGGATTACCAGTCCAGTGGCGTGACCACTCCACCACATCTCCCCTACTTGTGGACGAAGTAACCGATATCCTCTATAACCTGTTTTAAGGTCTTCAAAAATAGTACATTTGTATGATAAATAGAAAATCGTTCGGCTTGAGTCAGGTCATTGGCATTTGACGCGATCTACTGTACAATATGCTGCATCTATTACTGTATACAGTGCATGCTCAAGAACATCGAAGCTACTTGAATTGCTGAGCATATTCTGAACAGTCAAAAGCTCATCCCTACCTCTACTCCGAGTGAAATTAAAATCAAGAATATTGAAAGCTTTAAAGTATGAAAAACTTGATAAAATTAGCCAATACTCCTGGCCAGGGGGTACACTTTGGCATTTAATTGTACCAGTTTGAACATATGCATCGGTAATCTCACGCTCATTTATGTCAACATTAAAATTATTGTTCTTCTTGAATACATATTTCAAGCAATATTTTCGTACAATACATTAAACAGTATATGCCATACATGGATTGTACTATGCCTACGCGCTCTCTTTCTCTCTCTCTCTCTCTCTCTCTCTCTCGCTCTCGCTCTCTCTCTCTCTCTCTCTCTCTCTCTCTCTCTCTCTCTCTCTCTCTCTCTCTCTCTCTCTCTCTCACACACACACACACGCACACACACCTGTTGCTCCTTGACCTGTTCCGAACCTGTTACACACTTGTGGAATAGCTTTGTTGCAATAATGTGATTGCTAACTTTCTGATATCAGTCAGAACAGTATATTTTGACAAGTCAAATGACTCTCTTGTTTATTTGTCTCTCCATATACTGTATATATAGAGTATATATATATATATATATATACAGCATATATATATATATATATATATATATATATATATATATATATATATTTCGAACACTGTATATCGATTTGTTATTACACACAGACCATTGGTAAAACCTATGATTTGATTGGGGTGGTTGTAGACAGCAATACCTAGGGGATGCCTCATAGGCATGTGATAAGGAGTTGTTGGAACCCCTATTTCATTTGTCTGGCTTCCCTCGCGGTTTCTGTTTGTTTCTCACCTACACATAGAGTAATCCAGCTACCTCTCACAAACACCTCCTCCTCCGATTATTTTACTACACTAAGCACACCACACTTCTTTCCAATACACCCAAAAAAAAAAAAAAAAAAGATATCCACCAACCGCCCTTACTTTGGCTCTGTCACTCTTTCAACTTTGAGGGAGACACTTATTACAGGCAGCTTTGCCTTTTGCCTAACTCAGAAAAATAGAAGAAAAACAAATATAATTTATCGGTGTTTCAGAAGTGTTGATCAATCCAGGAACATACCCAATGATACACCAATACACTTATTTCTACAATGAATAACAAAGACATGAATAATAAAATTAAAACAAATAATCCAAAAGAAAAAGGAAAATTGTAAACTTGTGAACGAGAAATGAAGGCAGATTGTAAACTTGTGAACGAGAAATGAAGGCAGATTGTAAACTTGTGAACGAGAAATGATGGCAGATTGTAAACTTGTGAACGAGAAATGATGGCAGATTGTAAACTTGTGAACGAGAAATGAAGGCAGATTGTAAACTTGTGAACGAGAAATGATGGCAGATTGTAAACTTGTGAACGAGAAATGAAGGCAGATTGTAAACTTGTGAACGAGAAATGAAGGCAGATTGTAAACTTGTGAACGAGAAATGATGGCAGATTGTAAACTTGTGAACGAGAAATGATGGCAGATTGTAAACTTGTGAACGAGAAATGAAGGCAGATTGTAAACTTGTGAACGAGAAATGATGGCAGATTGTAAACTTGTGAACGAGAAATGAAGGCAGATTGTAAACTTGTGAACGAGAAATGAAGGCAGATTGTAAACTTGTGAACGAGAAATGATGGCAGATTGTAAACTTGTGAACGAGAAATGATGGCAGATTGTAAACTTGTGAACGAGAAATGAAGGCAGATTGTAAACTTGTGAACGAGAAATGAAGGCAGATTGTAAACTTGTGAACGAGAAATGATGGCAGATTGTAAACTTGTGAACGAGAAATGAAGGCAGATTGTAAACTTGTGAACGAGAAATGATGGCAGATTGTAAACTTGTGAACGAGAAATGATGGCAGATTGTAAACTTTAGCCAATGAATCCCTGGAAATCCCTAGATGATGAACAAGACAATCGACCACTCATATAATACCCACGTGTTTCCATCCAGACATTTAATTGATATATAGACAACTGAAACATGAATGGACAAATAAAGAAGGTGATCATACTCTACTGTTATAAAAGAGTGATATAAAGTGACCATATTTTAAAGTGACTATAAACTGTGTCTATCATGAAAGTAATATCATAAAGGCAGCTTACTATGATAAAGGTACGGGTTATTATTACATAGACAGACAGTATTAATGTGACCGTATGATACACTCTACAGATACTATAAAATGTTCATATTGTTAAAGGGAGGTTTTCAGTGTGTTCCCTAGACCTCCATCAAGCTTAAAATTACACCCCAAAGACCCCCATTCAAGATATATTACACCCCAAAGACCCCCATTCAAGATATATTTGTACTTTTTCGGTAGAAAAATTTCCCGGCCGTTGGCCGGTTCCTCTTATATTACAGGCTCGCTATCGCTCGCCAGGAAAATATCGACACCTAAAAGAACTTAAAATCTCCAAACTTATAGGTCGAACGTCATAAAATCTCAAACGCAATGGGGCTAAGCATGAGGGAGAAAGGGATCCAGAAGAAAGTCCCTAAAGTGGAGATCTCCCCTTAAGGGGAGATCTCCACTTGAGGGATTTTGTTCTTGACCCCTTTCTCCCTCATGTTTAGCCCCATTGCTTTCGATATTATAAAACGTTTGCCCCATTAGTTTAGCGATTTTAAAAACTTTCACCCCACAATAAGACCTTTCGTGCAATTCAGGTGTCGATTTTATCCTGGCGAGCGATAGCGAGCCTGTAATTTAAGAGGAACCGGCCTTCGGCCGGGAAATTTTTCTACCGAAAAATGTACAAATTTATCTTGAAAGGGACTCAAGGGGGTGTAATTTTAAGCTTGATGAAGGTCTAGGGAACAAACTAAATACCTCCCATTAAGTCAACCAATTACAAGTAACTATGAATGAAGTTACTATAGTCCATTAATTATAAGTAGGCCAAAAATACTGAACCCTTGAAGCCTTTGTAACTCAGAAAGGACTAGAGCATATGGGTTGAAAATGTCCACACCTATTTGCTGGCTGACTCTTCCCAAGTGGCAGAAATGTTAGCATGCATACTGCAGTCGTTGTTGAGTTATGAGAGGTTGGGGTTGGGGTACTTGTGGCCTAGCTATGATGTACAGGGTATAGTGACCCATCAAAGTCTCCATATAATCTAGTTTTTGTTCATTTTGTTCATTAAATGAAAACATGTGATCCCATCGGGATTCGAACCTGGGTTATCATATACAGATCATAAACATTCTAATCATCACACCATCAAGACAGTTATAAGTACAGCACATGATAACGATTGATATCCATTTATCGAATACTGGATATTAATTTAATCCAGTACTGTGCCCAATTGCACCGTAATAGTGACCAGTAGTACACAGACCATCGTGATGTAAAGGGGTGATGGTCCGCTTTCCCCCTCATGTTAAGCCCCATCAGTTTTGATATGTTAAGATATTCGCCCCATTTCGTGCCATTTAAGTGTTGAGTTTTTTCCTGGGGTGCGATATTGAGCCTGAAATTTAGGAGGAATATTTGTCTACCGAAAAATGCACACATTTATCTCGAAGGGGAGTCTTGGGGTCAATGTTTCAGCTTGATGGAGGTCTAGGATGGAAACTAAAAAAAAAAAAAAAAAAAAAAAAAATATACCGGTATATATAATAATATATATATAATATAAATTATATATATACCGGTATATATATATATACCGGTATATATATATTTTTTTTTTTTTTTTTTTTTTAGTTTCCATCCTAGACCTCCATCAAGCTTAAACATTGACCCCAAGACTCCCCTTCGAGATAAATGTGTGCATTTTTCGGTAGACAAATATTCCTCCTAAATTTCAGGCTCAATATCGCACCCCAGGAAAAAAAAAAACACTTTAATTATATATATATATATATATATATATATATACAGTATATATATAAAATAAAATAATAATAATTTATTATTATTATTATTATTATTTTTATAAATATAATATTAAATTAATAATAATAACAATAATACATATAATAATAATAGGCCTAATGATAAAAATAATATTAATAAATATAATAATAATAATAATAATAATAATAATAATAATAATAATAATAAATATAATAATAATAATAATAATAATAATAATAATAATAACTAATAGATAAACAAATACAAATATTCTCGTGTTAAAGTGAGCGTATAATTGTCCGTACTACCTAGGTGACCGTAATATAATTGTCCGTACTACCTAGGTGACCGTAATATAATTGTCCGTACTACCTAGGTGACCGTAATATAATTGTCCGTACTACCTAGGTGACCGTAATATAATTGTCGTACTACCTAGGTGACCGTAATATAATTGTCCGTACTACCTAGGTGACCGTAATATAATTGTCCGTACTACCTAGGTGACCGTAATATAATTGTCCGTACTACCTAGGTGACCGTAATATAATTGTCCGTACTACCTAGGTGACCGTAATATACAGCCTAAGGGTAACACGGCCTTGAGACACTGACCCAAACAACGTGTTATAACCCCTTCAGCACCATGACGCCTTTCTACCTTTGATTCTAGTTAATTTAGATGAGTTATGCAGTTTAAGAAGGGCCTGTGTTATTAAGAGGTTTTCTTGAGATAGTAATTACCCATTTGAGTCGTGAAGGTAGATTGTTAACTAGAGAAAATCGTCTAATGGTAACCAGAATATGATGATAAATACGTCATGGTGGTGAAGTGGTTAAGGAAAGTGGGGGATCTAAACGCACTAACAAACCAACACGTCAACAAAAACAATACACGGACCGTATTTTGAAAGGCAGTGTATAATAAAAGCGCTACAATTTGAGAGTGTCATAATTAAAAAGTCCTGCAATTTAAAAGTGTCGTAATTTAAAATTCCTGGACTTTAAATGTGCCGTTAATTTAAAGGTGTCCTAATTTAAAGGTCCTGGACTTTAAAGGTGTCATCATTTAAAAGTCCTGTAATTAAAAGGTGTCGGAATTTAAAGGTCATGCCATTTAAAGGTGTCGTAATTTAAAGGTCCTGGACTTTCAAGGTGTCGTAATTTAAAGGTCCTGGACTTTAAAGGTGTCGTAATTTAAAGGTTCTGCAACTTAAAGGTGTCATAATTTAAATTACCTGGAATTTAAAGGTGTCGTCATTTAAAGGTCCTGTAATTAAAAGGTGTCGGAATTTAAAGGTCATGCCATTTAAAGGTGTCGTAATTTAAAGGTCCTGGACTTTCAAGGTGTTGTAATTTAAAGGTCCTGGACTTTAAAGGTGTCGCAATTTAAAGGTTCTGCAACTTAAAGGTGTCATAATTTAAATTACCTGGAATTTAAAGGTGTCATCATTTAAAGGTCCTGTAATTAAAAGGTGTAATTTAAGGGGCCTGTAATTTAAAGGTCTTGGAATTTAAAGGTATCGGAATATAAAGGTCATGCAATTTTAAGGTATCATAATTGTATAAAGAGTTGTTTTAAAGGTACCATAATATAAAGTGACCGTAATATGAAGGGATGGTAATTTAAAGGGCCTTATTTTAAAGTGACATTTTGCAAGTGCTATCACTTAAAGGAATTAATACAAGAAAGTTGTATTTTAAAGAATCAAATTATTTAAAAAGACAGTAATTTAATGAGACCTCATTTCTAAGTGTTATAATATAAAGGGACCATCATTTATAGACCTCATTTCTAAGTGTTATAATATAAAGGGACTATCATTTATAGACCTCATTTCTAAGTGTTATAATATAAAGGGACCATCATTTATAGACCTCATTTCTAAGTGTTATAATATAAAGGGAACATCATTTATAGACCTCATTTCTAAGTGTTATAATATAAAGGGACCATCATTTATAGATGTGTAATTGAAAAAGGGGGTTGTTGGTTAAAGAGAAGTGTGTTGACATGACTGAGGGCAAGACTGACGTGACGGCTTCACCTGTAATGACTAATATGGTGAGTTACTGAGAGAGAGAGAGAGAGAGAGAGAGAGAGAGAGAGAGAGAGAGAGAGAGAGAGATAATGTAAAGCTAAAGTGTATTTTTATGTAATTTAGTGTATTATTATGTATTATAGATAATCTCCATGACGCAGGCAGCATTTAGTGTATTATTATGTATTATGGATAATCTCCATGACGCAGGCAGCATTTAGTGTATTATTATGTATTATGGATAATCTCCATGACGCAGGCAGCATTTAGTGTATTATTATGTATTATAGATAATCTCCATGACGCAGGCAGCATTTAGTGTATTATTATGTATTATGGATAATCTCCATGACGCAGGCAGCATTTAGTGTATTATTATGTATTATGGATAATCTCCATGACGCAGGCAGCATTTAGTGTATTATTATGTATTATGGATAATCTCCATGACGCAGGCAGCATTTAGTATTATTATGTATTATGGATAATCTCCATGACGCAGGCAGCATTTCGTTCAAGTTACTGAGAGAGAGAGAGAGAGAGATAATGTAAAGCTAAAGTGTATTTGTTATGCAATTTAGTGTATTATTATGTATTATGGATAATCTCCATGACGCAGGCAGCATTTAGTGTATTATTATGTATTATGGATAATCTCCATGACGCAGGCAGCATTTCGTTCAAGTTCTCCAACTGCTTTCTCAGGTTCTCTCCCTAGGTCTTTCTCATTCTAGCAACTGCCATCTTATCTTCTACTTCTATAATTTTAACACAGTTCATTCAGTCATTCTCATTCAATCTCTCCACATGGCCAAACCACAACAGTCTTCCAGTACACATCTCACTGATTCACTCTTTACCATATATCTTGCTCTACTCTATTACCACTGGTTCCTCTTTCATTGTGGTATATTACACATCCATCTCGCCATACTCATTTATGTATGCTTAAGTCTGTGAGTATCTTCCTATTTCACTACCCACATCTTGTTATCATAAAGGCAGCACACACATCACACACTCAACATACAGTTCCCCTTGATGTGAAGAGAGACCTCATATCGCCAATAGTAACAACAACTCTTTTAATTTCTTCCACCCACTTAAGACTCTTGCAACTAAAGTAGTTTTCACACCAACCCCAGTACTGATCATGTCCCACAGGTAGTATATTTCATCGACACACTCCAGAGATTCAACCCCAATGTTAACTATTTTCAACCCCAATATTAAGTATTTTCAACCCCAATGTTAACTATTTCCACCCTAAGCTCAGCTTGGCTTACAGCTCACAAGGCAGCTCTGTACTATAATCAAAAGGCAGTTTTTTCCTAAAATCACTTGACAGTGATTTTAACACCACTCTGAAGAGTTGGGGCATTAGCACCCATCCTTGGTTGATACCTGTCTTTACTGTGAACTCCTCTCTTTCCTTACCATTTCCTCTAAGTATGTCTATTAACCATTATACTTTATCTTAACCGTCATTACATACCAATCCCTCACATTTAACTTCCACAGTGCTCACTGTGCTGCCTATCTAGGGGTCCTATCAAAGGCCTTCCCCAGATCCACAAACATAATATTCTTCATTGTTGATTTGTGAATGGTGGGACAGTGGGTGTAGTGCAATAAGACACAGATACCTCTAGTTACAGAATTGTGGATGATGATGTAATGAGGGGGTAGAGCAAGGTAATATTGTCTGGTGTGTAAATGATGATGTAATATATTTTGCGTGATGTAACTCTGATCTTGTTATTGCAGGTATGTTGAAGAAGGTGCAGTAAGGAATTAGTATGCTTTGTGGATTACTATAGCTGCATATGCGTAAATAACAATACAGTAACCATAATAATCTTCTTCTTAGGTGTGTGGATGGCGGTGCAGTGAGGGGTACAGCATGGTGGGCGTGGCGGCGGCGGTGATGGCACTGCTGGGGGTGGCGGCGGGGGTAGCAGCAGCGGCGGAGGGGGACGTCAACAAGCGGGACCTGGAGTTTAACCAGTACGTGCCCGGGTATCGCCTGCGGGGGGAGCCGTCATGCGAGGAACTCAGGGAGATGTGGCGACTTAGCAAGCGGGAGGCCAGACGGGCTACTTCTACCAATCAGCTCCCACGCAGGTCATTTCTCTTGAGGCAACCCTATTCTCACCTTTCTTAACCCTCTCACGACCATATGACGCAGAGGTTTCCAGATTAGCAATATTAAATAGAGTTCTCTCACTCTTATAATTACCTCTCCAAAATTAGTTTTCTGCCCACAGCTAACTCAAAGACAATAGCAGATGTTGAAGTAACTAACTAAAGGTTTCTAAATATCCCTGATGGTAACAAAGGCTTTACAGTATTCCTAATAGGCTCAAAATTGCGTCAAGAACGTGAGAGGGTTAAGATCCCTCTAAGCTAATATAAGGTATTTTTTAAATGGCAGACACTACACCAAACACAAAATGTATATCTGTATCCACTGTTTCCTGGATTTTCTTACAAGCAATTTGGTCGCCTATCATCTGTGCGGCTCCATAAGCCACGTGGTAATGAGATTGCATGTGCTCTCAATGGTTCTCTGTAGCCTCACAAGCATCAATGCTATATCATTCAGCAATGAGTACAATAAAGATGATACCTGCATTTAATTTACAATGCCCTATCAGTGTATCATGATGAATGCTGTGATCACAGACACTATCGCATGGACAGTGTCAGATACCAGACACTAGTGTGGATTGGCACTGGGATACACATAGGGTAACACTGCCTCTCAGCTGATTGACTCTTTGCATACAATACTATCCTGTTTCGATGTTCTGTGTTTATATTGATGTGTGACATATATATATAGGTATAGATTAGTTTGGACTAAATTGAACTAATTTAGGTTAGGTTTGAATAATATAGGTACCGGTATTGCAATAAATACAATTGAGGTAAGTTTCAAGCAGGACAGTTCCATCAATAAAATAAAGAAAATTAATAAGTTAAAGAAACACTGTTCTAGTCTTTGTGAATCCTTATTAGGAAATAATTTTATATTGAACCACGAATATTGAAGTAGTGTATTTCGTTATTTTCTGCTAATTTTCTAGGGCTGTTGATGGTAGTGTCATGTATGAAATTGCCACAACTATTCAATGGTTAGAGTTCAGATGCATATTTCAAACTTACCTCCTATGTCTCCTACCACTCCCCATTCTGGAATGTATCAAATAAACTCTTCTTCCACAGGTCTCACCACTCCACGTACGGTCGGCTAGTAAACTTTGCACCAGAGGCTCCTCCGAGGACCCCGCCCGTCTACGGCAGCTCCTGGATCTACCCATCACAAGGCCATGTTTCTTCCAGCTCATTTGACCGGCTGCGTTCACTTCTAGGACCCCGGGATCGCAGCAACCACTTTGACAAACTGCGGCGCATGGTGGGAGCTTCACGTCCCGCAGGCCAGTCCCCTAAGGGTAGCCTGGACACGTTGATCCGCATGAAGTCCCGGGAGCGTCAGGAGCCCCCTCAACCCCTGGCCCTGGCACTCAGGTCCCACCCTGGCCCCCAGCCCCGTGCTGTCCCCCCGCCCCAGCCCCCGCCCGGCCCACCCCGATCCATGGCCGGCCTCACATACTCCCACCAGAGTTTCAGGGGGCCATTGCTCCCCGCTGAACCCCCTATCATCACCAAGTTCTCGCCTTGGCGCCAACCACCACCTGACCAGCCTAAGGTAAGTACTTTATTGGTTCTCATAAGATTGATGGTGCATAATGCGAATTAAAAGGAGTCGAACCAATTTTTACATTGTATGCCATCTATAGGAAATCCGATAATGATGGGCGGCCTTACTGGTGTGTTACTAGTTTTCTGAATTTCTTTCTTCCCTTGGCAACAGGTTAGAGAGACCCTATTGATGGAGAGATATATGAAAATGAATTATCTAATGTGCAGTTATACAGTTATATAGAACTAATAGTTAGATTGATCCTTTTGGAAATAGAGACCCTAGAGTTACAGAGATCAACTAATATTGGTACCACCGGTATCATTATCCTCTCTTTACACTCAAATATTTCTACCATTTTGAGAGTCAAACAGAAAATGTATTGTATGTATCTATGTACTGTATATACTCAGGCACATACCCTATAGCTGGGGGTGGCCGACTCGAGACAGAGCCTGAACAGAAACAACATTTAAAGTTCCAATTTTTAGGACCACTTTCGTGTTCCCTTGCCCCTTACTCTGTCTCGTCTAGTAGGTTAATTTTACAAGGGGAGGAGGATTCCGCTAGCCCCATGCCCCCAAACAAAAAAGTAGATGTGGAAATTAACATCCCAATGAAAAGAGGCTGGGGGGTCACCATTTCTAGAAATAATGAGTGAACTATAGGTGCGGTTGACGAAGAGTGATGCTCGTCGTCCAGAAAATATCAGAAATACCAGAAATAAGCAAACAACACCTGTCTGTTAGCATTTTACCTCCAACGTACCTTGAATGTAGCTCCCTATTACCCCTTCAACATTTTTGCCACCTCGCAGGGATCCTAACATCTGTGTGGCCAGTGTATCTATATAAATCTATGTAAATCTCTCTCTCTCTCTCTCTCTCTCTCCGTCAAGTTTACAATATCGCCATTACTATTCCGACTCCCACAATTTATCTAGATTCAGGATTTTGCTATTGGATATCCCTATGACAATTTACATCCGGGCTCTTCTCTTTACTTAAATTCATATTTCCTTTAATCTGCATGCGGAATTAGATCGTTCTATCTATCATGTTCCACTTTAATCTCTGTCCACTCACTGCAGTATTCTCTCTCTCTCTCTCTCTCTATATATATATATATATATATATATATATATATATATATATATATATATATATATATATATATATATATAGAGAGAGAGAGAGAGAGAGAGAGAGAGAGAGATAGATATATATACAGTTAATTAGAATCCATTCAATACAAGGGTAGAGAAGTATAGTCGGGTCTTTACCAGGGAAAACAAAATTCGAATACACAGTACAAACAGCATTTGGTTTATTGTACACAAGAACCTACACAATATTATACAATATCAATACAAGCGACAATTATACACAAAGTAAGTACAATAGATATGTACAGTACCATAGGAATCAGCAGAATAGGGACCACATGATGGTTCTTCGTAACAGAGTTGTAGAAATGTGAAATAGGCTATCGAGTGATATGGTAGGGTCAAGAACAATAGAGAGCTTCAAGATAAACTTAAATAGGCAAATGGACGAGATGGGTTGAGTTTGAAAGGGATCTGCCTTGTGTGGGTCAATCGGCTTTCTGCAGACTTCCGGTTTCTTATGCTATTATGTTCTTATGTTTCTGGTAGACACCAAGGGACGTGGTAGTATGAACCAGCTGCTGTCAGGTCAACGAGAGGAAAAATTTGGCTAAGCAGGACAAGTAGCCTTGGGGTACACGCTTGGCTCTTCTATTCCAGGTCAAGGTTTATAGATACTAATTGGTACAGGTGTTAAGGTTGTGCAGGTTGTAACTCTTCTCCTTGTCCTTTGGTGGTTGATCTGGGCGAATCTATTCTTCAAATGTGGGAGAGTCTGTAGTGCGAATACTGTGACAGTATTCGGTCCTACTGTTAATAGGGGGATTTATAGCAAAGGCGTTGCTGGGGGGCTATGGACTTGACTAAGGGCATTGAATCCTGGGTGGGTGAGGGGAGCGGCTCAGCCTGCCGTGATAGTGTTCATGGATCTACCGACGAAAAGGGGGAGAGGTGAACAGAATTAAATGAAAAGAGGGGTCTTGTAGGCTGCATCTCTGGCCTTCTCGTCGTCGGCTATTTGGGGCGTCGTACAGATGTTTTTTTCCTGAAGACGACGTTGCTCTCTCTGGCAGGGCTTTGGCTCTGTTGGTTTTAGGGAATCCTTCTGATGTTCACGTATCGTTCTGGGGAAGTCCTTCTGCCACTCACGACTCGGCTGCTCAATCCTTATTATCATAAATGTTAGTGTGCAATATAACTCCTATATGCAATAATAGCAGTCTTAGTTCTTTATAATTTAGTGTTTTGGATGATGGCGGCTCCGAACTGTCATGACGTATTTAGAAGGATTGTGGGTACCCATAGAATAACACAATAGGGCAAAGGGCTTCAGGAGTCAGGTCACTAGCAACCATTTTGGTTCTCAGTATCTCTGTTAAGCAATCCATGCTGTGAAAACAGCTACAAAGATGGACAGACATTTGAAGAGAGGTATGAGTAATTTTATGAACAGCATAAACTTAATCATCGCAGAACAGCGATTTAAACCTTCCCGCCAATGCTGGAACCGGAGATTTCGTCGAATTCTCAGGATTTTGGCGAGCTTATAAATACGCAAAAAAATGGTCTAGCCTAGGTTATATAAATATCCAGGGACAATACTTGTTCTTATCTTGCAATGGGCGAAGACTAAAAGTCTCTAGACCAAGTGGTTCAGTTTATATGATGAAAATAAGTAGGTCAGTTATGGCCACCGGGAGCCTAGAAACTGTGTACACTCCCGATTTTCGTCATTTACAGATACTCATATCTCTGCAAATAAATGGCTTAATCTAGTTTATATACATACCAGGGGCAGTAAGCGGTGTTATCTTGCACTGAGTGAAGACTAGAACACTATACATTAAGCAGTTATTGTGTGAGGTGGAAAATTAGATCGGCTGTTTTGGCCTATTACTGAAAAAACTGTTCGAATGCTGCGACGCAGTAGCTCCGGGCATGGCTACGGTCTATTTACAATTGTTCAATAATTGATTATTGATTATTGATTATGAATTATGAATTATGTAATAATATTGATTATATTCATTATTGATTCCTGATTTATTTCACCATTGTAACCATTCCTAAGTCACTGTTGACTGCTTTCATGCATCGTTTAGGACTCAGGAAAATCAATACATGATTTCAGTAGGCTTGTTTGCAGGCAGGAGTCACATGACTGACTGTTCATGTGTGTTTTGTTCTTGTTGGTTATACAGACCATCTGCTAAGACAACAAAACATTCTCTAGTGCGGTTTTAAGTGGTTTTAAGCCATGAAATAAGGCTTTGGAACTATGTATGCCACCCGTGTCCCACGGTGCAAACTTGATATGGAGTTATGTAGGCCATCCGGGCTCGGAGGGTCAATAATGAAGAGTAGAAATAATGGCAAGCTATTGTTGTAGTTCACTGTGAAAGTGATTATCAAGATGGAATATTTTGCTATGCTGGTGGTATGTTCTTTTACAACGATACCTTTATCCCGTTACTATTACTGTTTACATATGGATTGAGTTACCAATAAGTATTTATGTATATATTATATATGAGACCAAAATAGGAATAATTGTATTGAAACATTCATAAGAATAGACAGATATCACACTCATGTTATATAAATAAATACTGCCTTCACGTTACATCATCATGTACGAAATATGTCAGGGTAAGTTAAATAAAGACAAGTATCAAAACAGATATGATTCCTGTGGTCTAGTCTCTATTATCACTGCCACAAGAGAGACAACAGGGTTTCTCATGAACCTCCACAAGTTATTATATATTGTATGGCTTTGTATATTATTTCAGATCAAATGTATGGCGAACCAAGACAACTGTGCAGTTACAATCAAAATAACATGATTTATACAGTGATACATATATAAAAGGATTCTGTAAGAGCTATGGTCTTTAAGTCGGTGTCAGACTAGCCCCTTTCCTTCCAAAATTAGTCAGCAATCCTTCTATAGCAGCTTCCAAATGTTATGTTTATCATAAACAAAAAGATAATATACCTTCAGAAAATGTTTGATACCAATGCAAATTGGCTGAAAGATGGTGACGTGTATCTCCTCCATCACCCTTCCCCTCACTGAGCTGTTAATCGTCTTATCCTCCTACTGAATGGAGCCCACGTGGAGATACTAACAATTACTTCACTAGAAAAACACGGGTATCTTAATGTGAGCAGTTCCTCTAATAATTAAATCAGTGGCGGCAAGAAAGGAAGAGTATTTGGTAATATGTATATGCATGCACGAAAGTAAGCATTCAAGCCTATCCAAAGATATATAGATACACTACACAAATGGGCAGTAAATTGGCAGATGAAATTGAATGTAGATAAAATTAATGCAATATAGTAACATTTGGAAAATCGATAGAAAATACAGGATATGAATTAGATAACGTGAGTATAAATAACTCAGATAATGAGAAAGATTTGGGAGTCATCGTCAACTGTGATCTGAAACCAAGAAATCAATGCAGCAGTGCTCGAAATATGGCAAATATAATTCTTGAATTTATATCTAGAAGTGTGAGTAAACAAACCAGCATACGTAATCCTACAGAATGGACGTAGATTCCTTAGAGAAAGTACAACGAAGAATGGCAAACATTATCTATAACATTATAAATTTTCCATATCAAAAAAGGTTGATGAATTTAGGTTTACATTCGTTAGAGAGACGCAGAGTTATAGAGGTATAGAGTTTCAGAAAATATATAGGCAAATACTGGTTTGGTAACAGAGTTGCAGATATGTGAAATGGGCTACTGAGTGTTATAGTATGATCATGAACGATAGAGAGCTTCAACATATAATTAGATAGGCATATGGACGAGATGGGTGTGAAAGGGATGTACCTTGTGTGGGCCAATCGGCTTTCTGAACACTCCTATTTTCTTACGTTCTTATATTTTCACCAATCCTTCACCCTCCATCCCACTCTCCCTCCCTCCTCCTCCTTCTCTCCCATCCTCTCTCAATGTCATCAATCAGAGTCTGAGTGTCATCCCCTCCTCCCCCTCACTGCTCTCTCTCTCTCTCTCTCTCTCTCTCTCTCTCTCTCTCTCTCTCTCTCTCTCTCTCTCTCTCTCTCTCTCTCTCTCTCTCTCTCATTGTATACGAATTATTATATCACAGTGCTGACGTTATGCTTAGTAAACTATGACCATATTGCACATGCCCAAGACATTGACATTCTGTGCCCAATTGTTACTGAGCTCTTCTACCACACACAATTATTATATCAAAATGCATAATTGACTGTCTGCATCCACTCTGTGGGGCGGTAAATAAAAGTTATTAAGCCAAATCAAGTTTCATCTTCCTTTCCTCCTTCCCATCTTTCCGTCCTATTCCTTTCCCTCCTTTCCTGTTCTCTCTTTATCCTCCCCTTCGGTCAGCAAATCTCCCCCTCCCCTGTCTCCTCCTTGACAGTGCAGCCAACAAATGAACTAGTGCAGGTACGGGGAAAGTATCTGTGAGGGATGGACTCTGCACGTGACAGCTTGGGTGGGTATGGGGCCAGATATGGATAGATTGAAATATAGTTAAATACTGGGATTGTCATGATGATATTATACTGTATATACATATACATTATTCCTACATAAATGCATTAATTCATACATGCAGGTTTTCATATGCTGTAAATGGCAATCCCAGTTATCCCTACCCTATATAATTAGTTACATACCCTACGTAGAAGAAGCAATGACCGTTCTTATAAACTGAAAGTAGTAATCGGGGTCAAGATCGTGGTAGGTGAGTGTTAAAAGAATCTGCCTCGTGTGGGCCAGTTGTAATGTTGCAGATCTGTGTATGATGATGTTTATACTGTATGTTTTTAATATATTTGGGGAAGCATTTGCATACTTTAAAAATTAGTTGTGGAATGTTATCGAATTGTTAAAATGGTTACGATTGTTGATATACGAATTTCGATGTGAGTATCCTAGGTTCGAGTCCTTGGAATGCCACATGTATTTGTTGATTTCATTAATTGAGCTTAGAGGTGAAGTTGGTTGGTGGAAAAAACATAATAATAGTACGTAGCTTTATAATATGGCTGGACATATTTCATGAGACTAATTAACCCTTTAGGATACTATAACGCATTATTTACTTTTATTCTGGCTACTGTTAGACGATATTATTTAGTTGCAAATAATTTGTGGGATTTTGAATGTTACTTTAGATTGATATTAACTCTTAGATTCCTAGATGGTCTTCCAAAACTTAATAAAATCGTCTAATGATAGCCCGAATAGATAGCTAAAACACGTCATAATCCTGAAGGGATTGATCTAAATGGGGTGGGGGATAAATGTGTTGATGTATTTATGTAACAACATTGTATCCACCTGGAGCTTAACATAGTCAGTCAGACGACGATATACAGTATATATTGTATTAATGTAATTGTCAGATGATTTAACACAGAAAAGGAAGGACTTTTGGAATAATAAGGTTAACAACTATCTAATTAAGTCTCTAACTCTAACAGGTCCTTCCAAAACTTAAATAATATCGTCTGAAGTTAACTAGAAAATTAAAAATTTGAGGTAATTTGGTTTAAAAGGTTAAACTCTTGTTCTACGAATCGATCCACAACTGCATCAATAAACCAGAAATGTGTCACAACAAATTAATCATATATCGGTCGACAGAAATCCAGAAACTGGTGGCAACTCTAAATGTTCAAGATATATAGGGAGTGAGTCCCTGAAGAAGTCTTGACGTTAACACGAAAGACTTGTGACCTTTCAATTTTCTCCATATATATCTATAGAATTAAACACATATGTTACAGTCAGACTGTGAAACGAGTCATTTCGTGAAATGTCTAAACATTTTAGTCAGTCTGTGAAATGGGTTACTAACCTAACTGGGTTAGGTTGGGTTAGGTAGGTTAGGTTAGGTTATATTGATCTCCACCCATCATTTATGAAGTGAAGCAAGTTGTTCACACAATGACACACCTCAATCTGCTTTTCACGAGCTTGAAGGTAACTGTGGGCCGCCCTACCTACCTACCTAACCTAACCTGACTTACCTAACCTAACCTAACCAAGTTAGGTAAGTAACCAGTTAGAAACCAGTAATTTCACAGACTGACTAAAAAAAATATTAATTTCACGAAATGACTACGTTTCAAAGTCTGACTGTAACATATACATGCATTAATACATACTGTAAATACTAACATATATGCTTACTTTCGTGCATGCATATACATTTTACCAAATACTCTTCCTTTCTTGCCGCCACTGATTTAATTATTAGAGGAACTGCTCACATTAAGATACCCGTGTTTTTCTAGTGAAGTAATTGTTAGTATCTCCACGTGGGCTCCATTCAGTAGGAGGATAAGACGATTAACAGCTCAGTGAGGGGAAGGGTGATGGAGGAGATACACGTCACCTTCTTTCAGCCAATTTTCTTTGGGCAATATCATTTTATGGGCAACATTTCGAGGTGCTGTTTGCATTGGTATCGACAATTTATTTGAAGGTACAGTATATCATCTTTTTGTTTCTGATAAACTTACAATTTAGAAGCTGCTATAGAAGGAGTGCCGATTAATATTGGAGGGAAAAGGGCTAGTGTGACACCGACTTAAAGTTGCCTCTGGTAACACCACAGGGCATGTTATCAACACACACATAATATAACAGTGTGTGTGTTTATTTTTGTTTTTCTCTATATGTGTGTGTGTGTGTTCTCTGTGAAATCACAGTAATTGCTACCATCCAAGGATGTCAAACTATCAGCATAATATGCAATAAATGCCAATAACTTTATATGGGAACTCAATAACCAAAGGTTATCATACCAAAATATACAAATAATAAGAGGAATATCTTGTTGATAATAATCCTGCTCTCTGATTGGAGGATTTTCACCCTGAGCCATGAACTATGTAGTCTATTGTTACCTGGTGGAACATTTGAACCTTTAGTAGCTATTTGCTTCATACTTAAAGAAATATTATATAGCTTAAATGTATCTGCATCTTATTATGGACACAATTATTCATAATTCATCACATAATTCGCTATAACATATTAATAATAGCTGAGTAATCACGAAGGGGACAAGGCTATTTACAGTCAGTTGGAATCGAACATATTATATATTGCGACACCTTATTTATACACGCCACATGTTACTAGGTGAACATTGCCATACTATCGTCCAAATATCTTAAAAATTACTCCAGCAAACAAAAATTAACACGATTTAGAGTTTATTATACAAGAGCTATATATTTGTACAATACATCACTAAACTAATACAATAAATAATACAATATTCATCCACTCAGAGTTGGGACATTTATTTTCATTCCTTGTAACTCTGAGTAAAGGTACTAGTGAGTGGTAATAGTGGCTGGGTGACCGGTGGAGGTCAACCAGGGGATTAGTGGGGCAACGGTCCATCTCCGGGCAGAAATGCGGCCAGGTGTGCTATAGTCCTACAGACCCAAACAGGCGGTTATGGGCGCAGTCACCTACCCTTACACTGGTGCCGGTTGTCCTTTTGACCCTTTCTGTACGATAACCTTTCCAAATTACTCTCGCTATATCTTTCTCCCTCCCTCCACCTCCCCCTATTCAAGGTACAGTCGCGCTAATAAGAGATGTCTGGGCACCATATATGTTTTGATCAATAATTAGTATCAGCAATATCTAAGCTTCATTTCTTCATATCGAGTAAAATATACAAACATGTTCCTACACTTACCCACCCTATTCAACATCTGACAGACATTAATACAGCACAGAGCAAGCCAAACGTAATGCGAGCTGGAACATGACTTATTAGCGCGATCGTACATTGACCTTGCCCTGTGTATGAGTGAGAATGGGAACGCACTTATCATATAGCTCTCTCTCTCTTATATATATATATATATATATATATATATATATATATATATATATAAAAACCTGCAGCGGGCATATACAACATCACTACGTTCCATCAGAAATCTTCTTCCGTCAACCTTTGCATACTGGAACCCAATTTTCTTGAGAACCTGTCTTAACGTTTCTCGGCTGCCGGGGTAAGAAAGGTTCTCTTTAATTTCTTCATGGATTTTTTCCAGTGTGGGAATCTCTTTTCTTTCGTAGAAATTGAGCACTGTTCTTCTTAGAACACCTTCATTGAATCCATCAAAAAAATCTGTAATGGATGTTGTGCGTTGTCGTTTCTTGGGTGACCTAAATTTGGGCGATTTATTATTTTCTTCATTAATTCTTGCTTCTTTCGTTATTCTTGAAATTGTTCTTTCACCCAGTTTTGTGGCTGCAGCTGTCCGGGAAGTAGCTTTTGTTACGGCAATAAGAGGGCATCCAAGCTCCTTCTCTTTCTGGAAGTATTGGTCAACGTTATAGGCCATCTCTTTTACCTGACTATGCAAGTGTGTGGGGCGATTTGGAGAGGCTTCCATTGTGGATGGTGGCAAAGTCAGGAATGAACTGATTTAGTTTAGACGTGACAGTACTAATTTCGTGCGCCTGGCAGCGCGCCATCACGTCATGTTTTTTTATAGTTTAAAGGGATAATCTGTGAGGGAGTTCTTTGCCCAGAAACCTGACAACGTCGCAGTAGCTACGGTGCCAATTTGTGTACAATGTCCGTTGTATTTACTAATAACAAGCGAATTAATTATAAAAACAAAGCTTTTTTGTACATGTAGAAATTGCCAGAGCATTTCAAACCGACTGAAGGTACTTAATACCGAAAATAATATATTTTTGTTGTAAATAATTATACATATGGCACCAATGTAAAGGGAGTAACCGCGGGTAGGACCGCCTGTTAGGATCTGTTTGACTATAATAGCTGGTGGCTTTCTCGCTTTTCTCTGGGTTACCCAGGCGAGTCCACTCATCCAAGCTGGGGAAGTCCATTGGGTAAGATCGTGGTGGTATTGCCCATCCCTCTCTGGGTGGAATTCTGACAACTTAATGGTTGGTGGAGGGAGGGGTCCAGCTACTGCTGGTGAATGGGGTGTTATACAGGGCAACAAGGGGGGTGTAAGGCCAGGGCAAGGGTTATCCTCTAGGACATCGTGTTTGGGCTTCTCCCATTCAGACGAGTCCTTCTGCAGGTGGCTCGTTCCTGTTAACCCTCAGCCTTTTCACCCTATGGGAGCCTTTCTGCCACTCTTATTATGTTCTATCCAACAACCAACTCTACTCCTAAAATCGATTAATGAAATATTACAAACACATGTGGCAGTCCGTGGACTCGAACCCAGGATGCTCACACCGAATATCAACACCTTATACATTACACCACGAAGGCAGTTATTTCTTATAAAAGAATGGTGGACACTGCCTACGATTTATTATGCAACTTCGAATCCTGCATATCAATCTAAGCATGTACACACATCCCAACTGCAACTCACGTAGGCTATGCATATGTGAATGGAAAGAGAAATTAATGAGAGTTCCTCGAATAAGTTGTTTCAAGAGGTCAACCTGACATCCCCCAAATGCTGCACACCAATCAACATACCCCGTTATCATATTTTGCACTCCCACATTACACACACAAATAATATGGAACATAACACATGATCTACCCTCTAACTACGTCCAAATCACCTACGAGCTACAACATTCCACTCATACCATATATACTAAAACATACAACAACTACAAAAAGGCAAACTGGCCTCTCTTCACACAATACATTGAACACAAGCTGGAAGACTTCACACTGGAATCAAACAACTTACTTAATCACGCCACAGCACACCTAAACAAAATCATACAACATGGCAGCCATAAACACATACCACAAGGATGCAGAAAACATTTCAACACAAATACTTTCCACAAATACACAACCATATCAAACAAAGAAACATCCTTCGCCAAAATAGAACACCTTCCCAACAAGAAATAGAACATAATATACAAGCCTTAATCAACAGAATCACAATCCAAATCATAGAACAACAAACAACAAACTGGAAAAACTACCTTGAAACCATTAATCACAGAACATTTACGGTCACGGTGGCCAAGTGCGCTTGCTCTCTGACTGGGAGTGCTTGCTTTGATGTCAGGGGTACGATCCCACACGCCGGCAGGGGAAGTTCTCTCAAAAACTTTCCCTGGCTATGAAGGCTAGGTTTAGACAGACCGTCTCTGGGGACCCACAAAGTCTACTGCCAACGTCCTATTCCCTCGGGGGTATGTAGGCGCTATAATTAGCAGCCAGGATCAGTCTGTTGATCCCTTAGGATAAGATCTAGTCTGTGTAATTTCAGCCTTATTGGCGGCTGGCTTGAAATTAAACGATTATTATTATTATTATTATTATTATTATTATTAACAAAAAATATGGAGCACCCTAAAGAACATAGACACTTCCCACAACACTCCTCCACCTACACATGAAAGCCTCAGTACAAACAACACAGACACCACTGTTAAACAACAAGCAAACATACTCATGAAAAACTACACAAAAATCTGACAAAACCCCACAACACACAAACAGAACAAAAACACTCAGAAATATAAAACGCTTAACCAACGCTCCACCAATCTAACTGAAGTAGATAACACAATCAAATAATTCAACAACTCACACTCTACCGATACAGGCAGTATATCAAACATACACCTAAAACACCTAGGCCCCAATGCACTACAAACCATTATCGATATCTTCAATCACTCCTGACTCAACAACACCTTCCCAAACACTTCGAAGCATGCCAACATCATCCCCATCCTCAAATCAGGTAAACCTCCCAGCCAGCCATTCTCCTATAGTCCCATCTCCCTTCTACCCACCATCTCCAAAGTACTAGAAAGACTCATCCTCCATAGAATCAACCAAGACAATCCCCTCTCAACTTCTCAACACGGCTTTTGGCGGAAGCACTCCACCACAACTCTACACACCACATTAACATAATACATGCTACAGTAGACGGCTAATCAAGCTCGTCCACCCTACCACACAGTAATGGCAGCCATAGACATCAGTAAGGACTTCGACACCACACTACATAACAATGACAAGAAATGGCTAACAACTTCATCTCTGGCAGACATTGCTCAATAGTCATAGGAAGAAGGAAAGATTGATTCTGGGAGAGAGTTCCAGAGCTCAGCTGTTGAATAGAAGAAAGACTGAGAAACATGTTTCACTCTTGGGTTGGAGAGTTGCACAGAGTAAGGGTGGGATTGTGTTGCAAGACGGGTACCACGTAACCTACGTAAAGGAGGTGGTATACACTGGGAGAGCTCTTAGGAGCACTGATTATTGTAGTAGCGATAGAATAGCGAGAGAGATGCAACATTCCGACGAAGAGAGAGAGTTTGCAGAGAGTTGGTGAGTGGGGGGGAATTAATGATACGATAGGCCTTACTTCTACTTTGTCTAGGAGTGCGGTGTGAGATGATCGTCCCCACACATGTGAACAATACTCAATACAAGGACGTACTGTGTTCCTGTACAGAGCAAGAAGCTACGCAGGGGTAAAGAACCCCTTGAGGCGGTTGAGCACACCCAGCTTCTGGGAGGCTGCCTTAGCAAGACTGGTAATATGGTCCTTCCAAGTGAGAGCAGAAGAAAAAGAGATACCAAGAATATTGAGAGAAGATGAAGGATTGATTGATTTAAGTCATAGGATGATAGAAAACAGATTGAGGGAGAGAGTTCCAAAGCTAAATTGTTGAGTAGAAGAAAGACTGGGAAGATAAATTCACTCTTGAGTTAGAGTTGGACAGAATATGGGTGGGAATGTGTTGAAAGGTGGGTGCCACCCACTCTCCATAAGGGAAAGTGATTATTGTAATAACAGTAGAAGAGTGAGAGAGATGCAACCTTGTGGCGTGTAGTGAATTAGTAAGAGGAGGGGAGATAATGAGACGAAATGCTTTGACTCTAACCTCTCCAGAAGAACGGTATGTATGGAACCTCCACACACATGCGAAATAATACTCGATACATGGGCGGACAGTGACCCTATAAAGAGCATGAAGCTCTCTGGCGGTGAAAAAAAACCCACGGAGACAGTCGAGCACACCTAGCTTCTGGGAAACTGTTATTGCAAGAGTGGTGATATGGTCTTTCCAAGAAAAGTCAGGAGAAAAAGATACACCAAGAGTACGAAGGGATGACGAAGGGTTGATTTGTATTTTTGAAGAGTAAAGGATGGTCGTGTGTAAGATTATGACGGGTAGAAAGATAGATATGTTGATGTTGTCACCCTTATATGGTCGGCCTATCCCCAAGGGTATATATACTCTATTTCATGTATCCACAGTACATACCTAGCTACTTTTATAATTGCCTATATAATTATTTGTCAAAAACTCACTCGGTTTCACATACACACACATGCATACACACACACACATACATACACACACTGCCCCAGCACTCGGGAATATTGGAGCTACCATGTATGTGAAACTATAATAAAATAATAAAATTGGTACAGGCTAAAAAACAGAAAATGGCTCTTTGGCTATTCTCTCTATCCATTTTCTTTCTCTCCTTGTCCATCTATTTTACTTTATTTCAAATTGTTCATGCCTTCCGTTTCACGAGTTCTTGGATTATATTATCTATCTAACGTACTTTTTAATATATAAAAGAATATATATATATATATATATATATATATATATATATATATATATATATGGAAAATCACATATACTATAGGTAGCGCCAGCGAACTTGACAATTATCTTGACCCTTAACTTCTCATAACTCGAAATTAATGAAAGCAATCGGGTTGACGTTTCTATCATTTGGGAAGAGTCCACCAGAAAATAGGTGTGGATATTGACAGCCCGTTTGTGTTTGGCCCTTTTAAGTTACAGAGAGGTCAGGGATCAAGATTATTGTCAAGTTCGTTGGCGCTACCTATAGTAGGCTACGCATGTAAAACACAATCTACCACTACAAAGAAGAAGAAAAGAAACATGCTTCTGTGCACAAGCCACCACCACACGATAAAAGAAACAGGTCACGATCAAAAAGTGAATTGACTCGGAAAAAATAACATAGTCTGTGGTTGGTGTTTTCTGTACCTGAGGTGAAAATGGTGTCCCGGGTTCCTGCTGATGAGCGCTTTAGAGAGAGAGAGAGAGAGGGGGGGGGGTAATTCTGCTGTGTGTGTGTGTGTGTGTGTGTGTGTGTGTTACAAAGAATAGTTGGTGTCTCAAAGTCTTTGCGGTCCATTCCGGGAAATTATCTTAATGAAAGAAGATTGCAGTACTTTATCTACAAATCGTGTAGAATATTACATATTCTTAAACAATGAAGCAGCTTGGTTGAGCCCGAGAACTTTCAGTCTTCTACTGTACTTCTCACATCTCAGCTTGTTCTTTCTCTGTCCAATTGGTCTTCTTTCCTACTATACTCCAGCCATCTCAGCTTGTTCGTTCTCTGTCCAATTGGTCTTCTTTCCTACTATACTCCAGCCATCTGGTGTGGTATTCTTAAACTAGAGAAGGAGAGGGGTAGAATGTTTTGCAAGTAGATAGATAAATGTATTGATAGATAGATATATAGATGGACAGATAGATAGGATGAATAGATTGGTAGTTAGGTAGAGGTATATAGATGGACAGAGATATAGAGATAGGCAGCAGTAACAGTTGGGGTCAGCTGTCACTCAGCGTCTGACAGCTGATCCGCTTCAACCAACAACTGTGTCAGCCAGGAAGAAGAGAGAGAGAGAGAGAGTGTGTGTGTGTTACATTAAGAGCTCGACTGAGGTGGCAGTTATTTTGTCAGTACTGGGAGAAAGGGAATGAAATAGGCAAAGCGAGAGAGAAAAAG
Source organism: Paralithodes platypus (assembly GCA_032716605.1). Lineage (NCBI taxonomy): Eukaryota > Metazoa > Arthropoda > Malacostraca > Decapoda > Lithodidae > Paralithodes > Paralithodes platypus. The sequence goes on from CM064490.1 coordinate 19,550,271, forward strand.
AGATAGTACAAAGGAGTTCAAAGGAAGCCAAGCAACAACAGGTTTAGTGACCATTCGATGTTGTTTGCCCTCTAAATCTATGCTGCTCATAGTGTTCAGCGGTGGTTTGAGCTGGTAAGGGGCAATTGGAAAGGGAATTACTGCCCTAGGACTAATGACCCTGGTAAGGTTAGGAGATGTTAGTAGGGTACATTTTAGGTTAATAACATAAAACAGTTATAAGTGGTCCTTAGTTTATCTGGGGAAAATTGAGAAACATGTTAGTGATGTAGTGATCCTCCATGTATCTTAGGAAAAAAGAGGAATAGGAATTATTGATTTATATAATACAACCAGTCGCAGGTTTATGGCAAGGTGTTTGTGTTTGCCATATTGAAAGGAATCAACAGTGCTGCAGTGCATAACATCTCAAGGAAGCCCATTCCACACGTTCACAACTCGACTGAGGAAGACATTCTTAAACTCATGTGAATTAAAAGATTTACCAATGATTTTGCAACCATTACCCCACGTGTAATTTGATTGATCAATCATAAAGCACTTATTATAGTTCATGTTGTAGATACCTTTGATGATTTTGAACATTTGAATTAGGTTGCCTCTTAAGCTCCGCTGGGTTAAAGGAAATATATTTAAATTTCTAAGATGCTCCTATGTTGTTGTTTTTTAGACAGGGTATCATTTTGGTAACTCTACATTGAACTCGTTCCAGTTTGTGCATTTCTTTTTGGTAGTGGGTGGACCAGGATTGAATGCAATATTACAGAAGAGGAAGGACTAAGGAATTGTAAAGAGTGAGGATTACATCTTTGGATTTATGCTCAACTGACCTGTCTATAAAACCAATGATTTTATTTGCCTTCTTAACAACTTTTGTATATTGTTGACTTGGTTTTAGGTTACTTGATATTGTTACTCTCAAATCTGTTTTTCTATCTACACTCTTAAGCAGAGTGCCATTCACTGAATAGTTTGCTTTCTCATTTCGGGTCCCTATATGGATTAGGCTACTTTACATGTATCCACATTAAAACTCATTTACCAAATTTGAGCCCAGCACGACAGTTTATCTAGGTTATTTTAGATATGTTGTCGGTATTTGCAATGTTTGTATCGTCTAGAAACATAGAGATTGTACTAGGAAGAGAACTGGCCCTAATACCAATCCCTAGCGTACCCTGCTTGTTGCATTGGTCCATTTCGATGCTTTGCCGTTTTTTACAACCCTTTGCTGTCTTTCACTGAGTCAATTTTCAATCAATTTCGACATTCCGCCTTGTATTCAATTTGCTTTTAATGTTATCAATATGAGAGAGAGAGTGAGTGTGTGTGCAAGAGCCCAAGGTCTGTGTCAACCAGGAGAGATAACAGTTATGTCCTATTCTGAATCCTACATATACAAGGTAAAACAAATATTCGATTCCGTTCAGGATAGTTTAAGGTTACGACTGCTATCCCTAAATGTACAGTACACATAGTTACATAGATACACAGACAACACAGATTGTGATTAATGGTAATCAGTCTGGACTGCTGCTTCTGACAAATGATTCCAATTACTCTAGCACAGAATAGGTAAATAAATATTTAATCAACTCAAAAATTTCCAATTTTTTTCCAGTTCTGAATAGCTTAGAAAACATAAAGCCACGAAAATTGTATGTTCTAGACTCTAGAGTGTACACTCTCGGACATAAATATCGAAGCTATCCTATACTGAATCAATTCTTCTCGATAATTCTTTACCTGATATTTATATTTTGGAGGTTCATATTGCAGTTCGAGGGTTCATATTGGGCTAGGTGTCCATGTATCCACTACTCAACGGCGTGATAAAGGCTACTTAACCTTTCCCTACTTAGAGAATAAATTTCAATTCATACACAAGTCGTACGGATACCATACAGGGATTTTTACAAGTACCCCCACGCAACTCAGGTTGAAGTTATTTCATCTACTCATCGCCCAGCCAAGCACCTAGAGTCACTAATATCAAGTATATCTCACACATACACGTGAGCTACTAAATGTTTATATTCTCTAAGCTGGTCTAGGACCACCGACAGTAAAGACGAGTGTCCTTTCTAAGAAAATAAAAGGTTAAGTATCCTTTATCACACCGTGGTGTAGTGGATTAAAGCATTATCACTCGTCCTGACTGTCGGTGGTTCTAGCCCGGCTGAGAGTATAAAATATTTAGTAACTCACGTGTATTTGTGAGATATACTACACATTTATATACAGTATATATATATATATATATATATATATATATATATATACAGAGTATACCGGTTTATATATATATATATATATATGTGTGTGTGTGTGTGTGTGTGTGTGGGGGGGGAGGGGGTAATATTATCAATTATAGTTGATTAGCTATGGCTTATGATTCACTAACATCTAAGGGATGGTATCTACAATAGATGACTGCATAGATAGTGTAACTGTTGATAGAACGATTGATTGATAGATGCAATACAGTGAGACAGACCAACAGCGAAACACAGCTTTTCAAACAACAGACAGAAATATAGTTAGATATAGATGAAGATAATACAAAAGTTATGATAATGCTGAAGGAATATAATTAATGCCGTCATAAAAGGGAGATCAGTATTGTGAGGGTTTCCTTTGGTCACAATAAATTTTGCACGCGTCAAAAATTCAAAAGCAAAATCCTGAATCTAGATATAATGTGGGAGTCGGAGTAGTAATGGCGATATTGTAAACGTGAGAGTTACACAGAGTTACACATATACTCAGACCACACAGACCTTGCGGTCCCAACTAGGTGGTTCGGCTTTAATACTACTAGACAAGGACAGTTTATAGTGGCAGTATAGGACAATAAAGTAGAAAGCTCTCTCCCCACCCTCTGCTCTCTCCGGCTACAAAGCCGTACCGGAAAATAGGATGTATTGAAACATTATGGGTCAGGAAATGCCCACAAGGAAAGTGTTTATATAGTATAGGAAGCAAAAAGTTTGAAAGGGGAATTACACATGCCTACTGATTATTTCATGTTAATCCAATCTTCATCAGATGATCGTCCAGTCTTTTCTTAAACATATCAATTGAATTACTGTCGACCACCTCCCTTGGTAAACTATTTCACTTTTTAACCACATTGTATGTGAAGATATTTGTCACATCTAGGGATGCCCTTTTTCTGATTAATTTAATTCCCTTACCTCGGGGTGTAGCATTGTTATTAACCGTGCACAGTGCACTGATATAGGCCTACGCTCTGCCAAATCTTTTAAGTATTTTAAAACACTAGATAAGTTGGCCTCGCAACCTCTTTTTCTTTAGCGAGAACAAATTTTATTTATTTAATTTTTCATAATATGGCTTGTTTTTCAGAAAGGAAATTAGTTTAATTGCTCTAGGCTGCACATATTCGAGTTTTGTAATGTCTTTCTTGCGATACGGGGACCAGAACTGAACGCTATATTCAAGATGGGGTCTAACAATGCTTTTGAATAACGGAAAAATAATATGTTCGTTTTTATAGGTAAAATTTATTTTGATAAATCCCAAGGCTTTGTTAGCTTTATTTGCCGCAGCCGCACATTGCTCCGAGGATTTTAGGTTTTCTGATATTATAACCCCGAGATCTTTAACCTTAGAGTCTGCTATTATTGGTTGGCCTTTCATTTGATAATCATACTTTTTTGTTTTGTTTTTTTAACCAACGTGAGAGAGAGAGAGAGAGAGAGAGAGAGAGAGAGAGAGAGAATAAGGTTGAATAACCTTATGAATTAATTTCATCTGGGGGATATCCCCAACTGTAATTAATTCTACAGCACTAAGCGACGAAGGCTATATAGCACTGGAAACTGTCGTAGCATAGCCGAGATTCGAACCCACGCGGCTAGTCGTCACCAACATAGCGCTAGAGCCTTAGCCCGTTAGACCACGACAGAGAGAGAGAGAGAGAGAGAGAGAGAGAGAGAACATAGTTGTGTATGTCGTCTGGGTGTGGGTGTGTATGTATTTGTATATGTTTGTGTGAATTGGTGTGTGGTTTTTTGAAGTTTCGTTTATGTGAGCGTTTGAGTGAGTGTGTGGTTTGTGTGTGTTCTTCATTGTTGTGTGTGTTTGAGTATGTGGTTGCTGTGAGCGTTTAAGTGTGTGGTGGTTTTATGTGTGTTTGAGTGTGTATGAGTATAGTGTTGTTCTATGCCTCTGTGTATGTATGAGTGCGTGGTTTCTGTGTATGTGAGTGCGTGATTGCTGTGTGTGTTTGCGTGTGTGGTTTATGAGTGTGTTTGTGTGTTCTGCGTGTGCTTGATTGGGCTTTCTGCTTGAGTGTGTGGTGTTTGTATGTGTATGAGTGTGTAGGGGAGGTGTGGCAGAGTGGTCTTGCCATTGGACTGGAAATCCAATGGACCCGGGTTCGAATCCCAATATGTCAATGGGAAGATATTATTGGGATGGAATTCGTGCTGTACCTAGTATCAGTGCATTACCACAGCACACCGAAATGCCAAATAAATACCCTCATTGTTCCCTAATTAAATAGCATTGTATGAATATTCCCATATTCAAAAATATGCTACAGGGGGGGCAATGCCTAGTGAGTTAATTACTCAATAGGTGGCGTTCTGAGAGTGAGGGTCCGAGCCTGGGGGATGACACTGTGAAGCACAGAGGCGGAGCAGCTTCAGAGATGGATTTGCTTCGAGCCGTGAAGCTTCGCATGTCTCACTCCCTAGACTGGAGCAAGACCTCACGGGCCTCACCGTGTTCAGCGGTAGAGTGTAAAGGCTATCAGCCTATGCCCGAGAGGGAGTAGTTGGAATATAGAAACAAACAAAATGCTGTGTATGTTTGAGTGTATTTGAGTGTACAGTATATGAGTGTAGGTGGGAGCGTATGTGTATGGGAGTGTATGAGAGAATGTGTATGTGTAAGAGATGGTCTATGGATGGGTGTGCAATGTGCATGTATGTGGTGAGGAGAGTTTAATGTGTGTGTGTGTTTGTGCATGTATGGTGGGAGAATTTTAATGTGTGTGTGTGATAGGGAAGGGTAATGTGTGTGTATGTGAGGGGAGGAGGTGGGGGGGGGGGAGAGGTTGATGTGTTTGGTTTGTACACAGTGGTAGCTGAGATAGTGACCCCAACTCTCTCTCACTCTCTCTCTCTCTCTCTCTTTATGAATATATCCATACATAAGGGCATTTTCAAGTACTTACATGGTATATATTATTGTTTTATTGAAGTAGTAAAGTAATATTAGATGTGACGGCAGTTTTATTATTATTGTTATTATTATTATTAATATAATTATTTTTGTTTTATCAACTCTGCGTAAGCAGAGTGGTATCGCCCCCCGTATAGTGGTACATACTAACCGAAATGTCTGTCTGTCTGTCTGTCCGTCTGTCTGTCTGTCTGTCTGTCTGTCTGTCTGAGAACTCCTCCTAGACCGTTTGACGGATTTTCACCAAACTTCACACGAACCTTCGGTGCGTGAATTCTACGGTAATTAAAAAATTATTTTCTGAATTTGTGCAATAGTTATGATCTTAGGTCCAAAAAATGGTTTCCCCCCCCACTTCAGGTCCCCCCCCCCCCCCTTCAGGACCAACACCCCCCACTCTATACCTATTCCCTGTGTGTGTGTGTGCCCCTACGGGGCCCACACATCACAGAGAGCCACACATCATACACATGTCTCAGATGTGATGATAATGGTGAGACGTCTGTCTGTCTGTCCGATAACACCTAGACCGTTCGACGGATTTTCACCAAACTTCACACGAACATTCGGTGCGTGAATGCGACGGGAATTTAAAAAAAAACATATAATTTGTGCAATAGTTATGATTTTAGGTCCAAAATATGGTTCCCCCCCCCCCCCCCGCGCTACCCCCCCAGCAATGATGGCGTTGCCCCATAGTGCCATCGTTCTGGGGGCGAAAATAACTTGCCCCGCATTTGTTAGGTTAAGTTAGTTTAGCTGACATTAGAAGTGATGGTAGTAATAGTGGGGATGATGGTGGTAGTAGTGATGATGGTGATAATAGTAGTGATGATGGTTGTAGTTGTAGTGATGATAATGACAGTAGTGATGATGATGATGACAGTAGTGGATATGATGGTGAAAGTACTAGTAGTAGTGATAATTGTCATAATAGTAGTGATGATGGTGACATGTAATGATGACAGTTGTAGTGATAGTAGTGATGATGGTAGTGACAATGGTGACAGTATTGGTGATGATGGTGAAAGTTGTAGTGATGATGACAGTTGTAGTGATGACAGTTGTAGTGATGATGAGAGTTGTAGTGATGATGGTAAGAGTAGTAGTGATGACTATAATAGTAGTAGTGATGATGATAGTAATGATGATAGTGACTAATAGTGACGATGGTAACCCATCGCAGAGTTGGGTATGCTGTTTTGATTTTGGGCAAAACGGCACGTCTACTTTATTATTATTAGGGGTTCGACCCCTACGGGGAACCCCTATTGTAATCATTAAACCCGGTTTTTCATCCAAATTCTTCTTACACGCCGGTTTCGACGCAATAACTCCAGAACCGCTGTTTAGATCGGGATCAAACTTTCACAGGAGATGCGTTTTTGTATTGGGCAACTTTTGATATGCTAAACATCCGGCATGGCGGCCAAACGCGTCCGTGGCAGCCGATTTCCCGAAAAACTTGACGCCGAAATACCGTCTCTCCCACTCATAGGAAACGACTGGGCTTTGGCATACGGACTCCACTGCTAATGCTCCACAAATGTTATAGAGAAAGTTTTGCTTTTGCACGTGGGGGTTTTTCCGGCAATCTTGAAAAAACCTCGAATTCCACTTAAAATTCCACATCTTGAAAACTGCGACGATGATCAAAGCCATGCTTGCGTAGTTGGGTGATGCTCGCGATTCTGAACGTTTTGATACCAAAAGAATATAAATGGGTGGAATAGTTTGGCCGCAGCATTGAAAACTGTCTATTCTTAACCCGTACAGCCCCAGCGACGCGTCTGACACGTCGGCGATGTATGTAACGCACAGCCCCAGAGACGCGTCTGACGCGTCACCCTAATTGCACCGACCGTAACCTCAGGTGTAACCACTCAAGAGGGCTCAGATTTGTATGGGAACTGTGTACGTATCCCACGCAACCGTGCCGATGGTTGAAAACTCTCAAAGTCCACGTGCGTGCGCGTGAGCGCGCAATAACCTGTTTTTTTGGGGTAATTGCCTTCATTTTTTTACTCATGTAAAATACGTTTTCGGGGGCTCTGTAGGACCATTCTTTAAGCTTTTTGAGCGGTTTTTCGTGGTTTTTCCTTCATTCCTAACCCATTCGCTATTGTTTCTGGAATAAAACCATTTTTTGAAAACCGGCCGGGTTCTGGTGAACAAACATTACAAAACTAGCCGGGGCTCCACGGGTTAAATTACTTTGACTTTAAAACCGTATTCGCTACCCACACAAAGTTTACCGGTTACAGTCTATAGGCTTCCACGCATCCCCCAGTTTTGCTTAATAACATAATCTCTTTATTATTCAGATCTATAATTTTGTTTTTATTTAACTCTCTCAAAACAGTTCGAGTCCCTACGAATTCCACCAATTATTTAGCCATCCTACCTATACATACCTACCCTACCAAATAATAATGATAATTCAAATTTATTTTTGGTGAATAACATAGTATTGGCTAAGGTTTTTAACAATTCCTCCCTTTGCCAAATGCTTAGTTTAATAACAATGATATGGACCTTTAAAGTTTTGGCAATTGCCCGTGTTACTGTATTTTAACCCTCCTAAGTGTTACCACAAAATATCGCTAGATCCTTTCTCAAAAGTCGCTAGCATGTTGCTACATAGTCAAACAATGTTAGAATAATGCTGCAATTTTGAAAGAGTTTTGGTTTGTTTGTTTTGCAAATTTTACAATGTAGTATGACTAGAATGTCTGAAATTTTCAAATTATCCCTAGTAAATGTCTCTAGATATAAAAGAAATGGCTGCTAGATTGAAGTAAATAGCTCTACATTTAGCGGTAATATGTAGCTTTACAAATGGCAACACTGCAACCACCACCTCCCTCCCACTCTCCCAGTATGTCTCCACAAAATACCGCTAGGTCGTTTCTCAAAAGTCGCTAGCATGTTGCTACATAGTCAAACAATGTTAGAATAATGCTGCAATTTCTAAAGAGTTTTGGCTTGTTTGTTTTGCAAATTTTACAGTGTAGTATGACTAGAATGTCTGAAATTTTCAAATTATCTCTAGTAAATGTCTCTAGATATGAACAAATGGCTGCTAAATTTAAGTAAATAGCTCTACATCTAGCGATAATATGTAGCGAAACAACTGGCAACACTGCCTAAGTGTTACCCCAAAATACCGCTAGATCCTTTCTCAAAAGTCGCTAGCATGTTGCTACATAGTCAAACAATGTTAGAATAATGCTGCAATTCCTAAAGAGTTTTGGTTTGTTTGTTTTGCAAATTTTACAATGTAATATGACTAGAATGTCTGACATTTTCAAATTATCCCTAGTAAATATCTCTAGATATGAAAAAATGGCTGCTAAACTGAAGTAAATATAGCTCTACATCTAGCGATAATATGTAGCGCTACAACTGGCAACACTGTCTACAACCACCTTCTCATCGCCAATGATTATGCTCTGAGGTTTGTATTTGCTTATCTTATCCTGTGTATAAATGTAACCCTTACACATGTTTCTATTAAATAATGACATTAAACAGGATTCATGATTTAAATACAAGGCTAGATATTTATCGGAAGTACGTATTTACCTTCGGAAAGCTAAAATATAATGTTTACACATATGGGATAGGGAGGAGGGAGGGAGGTATAAGAGGTGGACCGATTGAAGCCGTCTTCGTAGTAACGCCGATCTCCCAAACACTGAAAACCCTCAGGCAGCTCCAGTTAAGCCTGGACACCTTTTTCTCCTGCTAAAATTCAATTCATCCAACTAATTCTTCTCCTATCCCCATTTCCCCCTAACCCCCTGTCACTACTCAATTTGACTTGACTTGAGGGAAGAGAACCCCGAGATACATAGCTTCATATGCGCGTATTGATCACTTTCATGCTATTATGTATGCATACAGAAGTAGCAGGACACATATGTCAAGAGTGAACACCAATAACTTAATCCATACACAGTAAAAAAGACGGAAATAATATCGTACATACGAAGTGATGGAATGGGTATGGGGGGAGTGTGTATGACAGTTCGTCGCTAGAGAGGCGTGTGTGTGCTTGTGTGATGGTCTTGTGTAGCTATGTGTGTGCTTGTTTGAGTGTTGCTATAGGCTACGCATTAGTTATCTCTCTCTCTCTTATTTATCGCTGTCTTCCTTACGATTACGACATACTGTACTAGTGCATGAGAACAGGAAATAGGGAGCCTCGCTCTCTCTCTCACAAATGAGAACATAAGTAAACAGGAGTCTGCAGAGAGCCGATTGGCTATAGGACTCGGTAGTCTATTCCACATATCTACAACTCTGTTACTAAACGAATAGAGGCAGATCCCTTACACACCCAGTCTCTCTGTCGCTCGTTTGTTTGCACTCCGGTACAAATGAGGCAGATCCCTTACAAGATGAACATGGGAATCTGCAGAGAGACAAGTGGCCCACAAAAGGCAGATCCCTTTCACATCCAACACATTTTGTCCATAATAATGACTATCTGATTTTATCTTGAAATTCTCTTGTTCTTGATCCCACTATAGCACTAGGTAGCCTATTTCACATATCTACGACTCTGTTACGAGAGAGGCAGATCCCTTACACAGCCAATCTCTCTCTTATTTGCACACTGGTACACAGGAGGCAGATCCTTACACATGCTACCAAGATGAAAATGGGAGTCTGCAGAGAGCCGATTGGCCCACACACGGCAGATCCCTTTCACACCCAATCCATCTCGTCTTATCAAATTTTATGTTGAAGCTCTATTGTTATTGATCCCACTATAGCACTTGGGTGCCTATTGCACATATCTACAACTCTTTTACCAAGCAAATAGAGGCAGATCCCTTACACAGCCAATCTCTTTCTCTCTCGCTCTTGTTTGTTTGCACACCGGTACAAATGAGGCAGATCCCTTACACATGCAACCAAAATGAAAATGGGAGTCTGCAGAGAGCCAAGTGGCCCACATAGGGCAGGTCCCTTTCACACTCAACCCATCTCATAAACGTTACCTGTTATTTACACTACTTACTATACACCCATGTTATCATATACCTGCAACCAAAACACAATTGTAAGAAATAGGAACAAAAGAAAATGGGAGTCTGTAGAGAGCCAATTGGCCCACACAAGACAGATCCTTTTCACACCCAACCCATCTCATAAAAACTCTCTCTCATTTATCTCTGTCTTCCTTACATTTATGACATCCTAGTCTCTCTCTCTCTCACAAATGAGAACATAAGAAAACCGGAGTCTGCAGAGAGCCGATTGGCCCACACATGTCAGATCCCTTTCACACCCAACCCATCCCGCGCTCTCTCTCTCTCTCTCTCATATTTATCGCTATCTTCCTTACGTTTACGACATCCTATTCTCTCACCATACTCCCTCTCTCTCCTTCACAAATGAGAAAATAAAAAAGTAAGAAAACGGGAGTCTCCAGAGCCGATTGACCTACACATGGCAGATCCCTTTCACACACAACACATCTCGTTCTATCTAATTTCAAGTTGAAGCTCTATTGTTCTTGATCCCATTATAGCACTCGGTAGCCTATTCCACATATCTACAACTCTGTTACTAAACGGATAGAGGCAGATCCCTTTTACAGCCAATCTCTCCCTCTCTCGCTCTTGTTTGTTTGCACAATCTGCTCCTTCTGTAGTTTCTCCATGCCCGATAAGTTAAATGATCTTTTGATATCTGTGACACAGCATTTGTATCCAACACAATACCCTGCTTGCAAAACCGTCGAACCCCGGACAACGTTGCTTGCAACTTTAATTATTATTATTATTATTATTATGGGTTCAAGCCCTGGTGGGGAACCTCTATTGTAATCGTTAAACTTCTAAATTCTTCCAAATTATTCTTCCACACCAGTTATTACGCATTAACTCTGGAACCGCTTGTCGGATCAGGACACAACTTTGACATAAGGTGCGTTTTTGTATCGGGCAACTTTTGACATGCGAAACTTTCAAAATGGCAGTCAGACACGTCCGTGGCAGTCGGTTTCCCGAAACTTTTCAGACGTAAATACCGTCTCTCCCACTCATAGGAAATTGTTGTGCTTTGCTATATGGACTCCAGTACTATTGCTCCACAAATGTTATAGAAAAGGTTTTGCGTTGAACGTGTTTTTTTTTTCGGCGATCTTGAAAAAACTCAAAACCACTTAAAAATACATATCTTGAAAACTACATGGATGATCACAGCCAATTGTGCGTAGTTGGGTGAGTCTCGCAATTCCGAACGCGTTGGTACCAAAATAATAGAAATTGGTGGAATAGTTTGACCGCAGCATTGAAAAACTTTCTATTCAGAAATAAGTATAAAAACGTACTCTGGATCCCACACAACATTTTCAGTCTTCATTCTGTGTTTCCCCGAATCCCCTAGTTTTGCTTAATCTCTTCTTTACCGGAGACGTCTTTCATATTTTGTTCTAGCTCTATATAGAAGATTTTAGTCAGTTTAAGAAGGGCCTCCAGCAATTAACAGGCTTCCAACTATCTCACTTAACCACTCTTACTACCACAGATCCTTCTTAAACGACACAAAATTGTCTAAATATAGCTAGAATAAAACTAAAAATACGTCGCCGGTACAGATGGGGTTAATAAACTTTGGCCTCATCATTCAGATCCATGTATCTTTTTGTTTTAACTCTCTCAAAAAGTTTGAGTCCCTACGAATTCAACCAATTATTCATCCAACATATCTATACATACCTACCCTACCAAATAATCATAATAATTCAAATTTATTTTTGGTGAATAGCAGAGTATTGACGAAGGTTTTCAACAATTCCTTACTTTGCCAAATGCTTACTTTAATAACAATGATCTGGACCTTCAACGTCCTGTGTGAATTACCCTACAATTCTCTCCTCCCTCATGCAGAATTCCCATCATCCAGCATTACTGCTTCATAATTATCAGCCAACATGACATAGCCATATATAATAGATTATTATAAATGCAAAAAGTCATTAGAATAATGCCACATTCTCTATAATACTATTGGTTTTTCAGCTATGCAAGGTATATTTTTTTGTTTCTATGTGAGTGAGGGAGACAAAAGGCAGAACTGCCTGTAGCGAGTGCCTCTCCCATAGTTGAAAAAGTGACAGAGTCAAAATCAAGGGACGTTCGAGCCAAAATGCCTGGACACACGTAGTTTGAAGCAATTTAAGTCGTAGGAAGAATGAAAGATTGATTCTGGGAGAGAGTTCCAGAGCTCAGCATTTGAATAGAAGAAAGACTGAGAATAACATTTCACTCTTGGGTTGGAGAGTTGCACAGAGTAGGGGTGGAATTGTATTGCAAGACGGGTGCTACGTGCTCTACGAAGAGGGGGTGGTATACACTGAGAGAGCTCTGAGGAACAATGATTATTGTAATAGCGGTAGAATAGTGAGAGAGATGCAACATTGCCGTGAAGAGAGAGAGACTGTAGAGAATTGGTGAGTGGACGTGAGTTAATGAGACGGAAGCCTTTCTTTTCTACTTTATCTAGAAGTGCTGTGTGAGAGGATCATCCCCACATGTGTGAACAAGACTCAATACATGGACGGGCACAGGGTAAACAACCCCTTGAGGCGGTTGAGCACACCCAGCTTCTGGGAGGCTGCCTTAGCAAGACTGGTATTATGGTCCTTCCAAGAGAGAGCAGAAGAAAAAGAGACACTGAGAATACTGAGAGAGGATGAAGGATTGATTGTCCTACACCATAAAATAATTACATGAATGTGTCACTTCCATAATAATTACTCATTATCTATGTTATATACAGTAATTTACGTAAATTTAAGTGCTTTTCGATATGTAGTAGGCCTAATTTTCAAATTATAGAACTTTAAAAAAATATTACATGATCATATTTTTACATCTAGGCCATAATATAGTTATTCCTAGGCCAATAATATATCTACATGAGTGAATCACCTCCATGTCAGCTTATTTCTAAGACTTCTCCTGGATAGTCAAACAATATCTAGGTAAATCGTAGGCTTGTGCAGCATTCTTTAACTGTCTTCGTGATGCAATGAATAAGTGTGTTGATTTTCGGTGTGAGCGTCCTGGGTTCGAATCCCCGGACTGCCACATGTGTTTTTTTAATTTCATTAATCGAGTTTAGGAGTAAAGTTGGTTATTAGAGAGAACAAAATAATAAATTCGGGTTCAGTAGTAGTTTATCGAGAGGCCTTCCCTAGGGTTAAGCGCCCCATTAATTACTGTTTCCATTCACATATTCATAGCCTCCGATAGTGCAGTTGGAATGATTGTACATGCTAAGATTGGTATGCAGGATTCGAAACTGCATAATAAATCGTAAGCTTGTGCATCATTCTTTAACCGTCTTCGTGGTGCATTGCATAAGTGTGTTGATTTTCGGTGTGAGCGTCCTGGGTTCGAATCCCCGGACTGCCACATGTGTGTGTTAATTGCATTGTTTAGGAGTAAAGTTGGTTAGTGGAGAGAACATAATAATTGTAGTTAGTAATACTGAAGTAATAACCTAATTATATAAGGTCAATGCCACAAAGGCCGAAACAAAAGTCAGAATGATAAAAAAATAACAACATTCATGGCCACACTCTTACACGGCCACAACCAGAAAACAGCCACAACCAAAAGAGCTACACTCCTAAATGGCCACAGCCAAAATGGCTACAATCTGTTCCTTCTGTAGTTTCTCCTTGTCCGATAAGTTAAATGATCTGATAGCCTATCTGTGACACAGCTCTTGTATCCAACACAATACCCTGAACCCCAGACAAGGTTGCTTGCAACTTTAATTATTATTATTATTATTATTATTATTATTGGTCCCAGTGCAGCTTGCTTCACGGCCAGTAAAATAACAGCAAATTATATTAAATATAATAAATATTACAAAGTGAGCCCTGCAATTAACCTTCATCGTGAACACCTGAGAATTCTAAACAGCAACAACATTAGTGAGAGTGTTCCATGATATTGGGATTTAATATACTTAATTATTTTATGTATGCTGTTCTATTTCTTTGTTCCTCGTATTTTTTTTTTCTATTTCATATTTCCGTACTGCCTCGTTTCCTTTCTTCTGTTTGTTCTAATAATTTATCATAACGCAAAAATATGTAATTAATCATAATTTACAATAGTTACTGCAAAAGCTGTGATACTTCAAAATCTTGTCAAATTCAGGGGTCCATAATAAAGCCTTTCTATAATGGTTTCTGCAAAATTTTATAACTTTATAACTTTTGTAATAGATGAATACCGAATTATTGAGGGTAAATATATAGTTTGGCTTGACGAAAGGGGGAGGTAGTTGCTTTTTTTGGACTCCCTTCTCCCATATGTTTAACGACATTAGTTTTGAGCTAGTCGTTCGTTCCATTAGTTTGGCGATTTTGAGACCTTTCGTCCCTTTTCTTTGTCAATATTAAGACCTTTCGTGCCATTTAGGTGTCGATTTCTTCCTTGCGAGCGATACCGAGCCTCTAACTTTGGAGGAACCAGCCTTCAGCCTGAACATTAATCTTGAAATGGGATCTATGGTTTTTGTTTTAATCTTGATGGAGGTCTAGCGATGAAACTGAAAATTTAAATACATAAATTATAGGTTTGATTCCCGAAGGGAAGTAGAGAAAACATAATATTTAGTAGGGCCCCGTAATCATTGACGACATCGCCTATTAGCATAATAGTCTCCATTCAACATCTCGCGCCAGCATTTTGAATATCCCGCGCGGAAGTATCATGGAGTACTCATCATAAGTGCACGCCTAATTCCCTTATGGGATCGTCATTTTGATCGGGTACCCTACAGAAAAGAACTCCGTAAAATATAAAAAAGAAAAAATAACTTACCCCTCTCCAACATATGACGCGATTTTGAGCCTATTAGGGATACTTTAAAACCTTTGTTACCATCAGGGGTATTTAGAAACCTTTAGTTTAGTTACTTCAACCTCTGCAGTTGTCTTTGAAGTTAGCTGTGGTCAGAAAACTAATTTTGGAGAGGTAATTATAAGAGTGAGAGAACTCTATTTCTTATTGCTAATTTGGCAACCTCTGCGTCATATGAGTCTGAAGGGGATAATATCATATGACTTGCCATATGCGTGGATTTCTCATGTTTTGCTTCCCCGACACCAGGCCCTCTAGCGGTCATCTTTGTCCTTCACTGATATACCAAGATAAAACTATAGAAATCAACGAATGGGAAGTGGGATGGCCGGGAGGGACAGTGTCGTCAATGATTACGGGGCCCTACTAAATATTAGGTTATCTCTACTTCCCTTCGGGAATCAAACCCATAATTTAATAGGGCCCCTTCATCATTGATGACATCGCCTGATTACCAAGACTGGAGGCGGGACATTCGTGACAATATCCTAACCTCAGGGAAAAAGAATCCGTATAAAAAAATTTAAGTTATATTGTATGCAAACAATATATAAAAATAGAAAAGATTTGCAAGCAGTGCGTGACATTAAGTAACTGCTTGCTCATGGTCAGATCTCTACATTAGATCGTATGCATGAAATATTGGGACACGCATGTGTTCCCTAGAACTATAACTATGCAGAAGTTTCGTTCCAATCTTAAAATTATTTATACAGTAAATATTTTTGTACCATCTGATAATAAGTACATAGTTGAAACTATGCTAGATATCTTCTTAGAATTAACATAAAATTAAATAATGGACTGTAGAACCCGTCCTATCACAGCTCGTGATTCATCACAATCTCTAGGGGCACAGTGGGGTATGGACTATTCCGCACCCCCCCCCTTTTTAAAAACAAAAATTTACATAATAGAACATTACCTACTGTACCCGTTGTCGTAAAGCTACACAGGTACGCTTTGGTTTATCTAGGGCAGGTAGCGTGTAAGGAAAGTATGATTGGAAGCCCATAATTGAGTATTAGCAATGTCCTCTACCAAAATTTGTTGAAGAAACCTGAGAGAGACTGCCCATTTCCTGATATCGTGAGCCCTGCCTATCACGCCGGGATTACTTTCCCTAATAACGTCAACAAGCAAGGAACCTAACTTTCTTCTCGTAACACGCCTACCTGTCTGGTTGACCCATAATGCACCTGGTTGGCGAGGATGCGCAGCCCTCATAAACTTAGTGAGTGCTTGCACAGGACATAAGAGGTGATGAGTAAGGCCCCTCTTCAAAGCCGGGACGGAAAATTCAGAAAATACATGGTCAGAATGCTCGTTCTTTGCTATAAATGTGGGGGACGGCGCGATTTGTACATGATCGTGCAATCTCCCAAACCTAAGGCAATTAGGTTCGTTGCTCATCGCCGCCAGCTCAGACACCCTGTTTCCGATGGCCAGAGCCATGAGGAATACAGCCTTTTTCAAAAGTGAATCTAAATCCGGCGCATTATTATATTTGCGTGATTGAAGTACTGATAAGGCTTTGTCAAGTGACCAAGTAGGCATGAGCTGACGGGGTGCTGGGCGTAGCTTGAAACACGCCTGTGGTAAACTATCAATGGAAGTTAAATATTACTAAGCTATAATGAATCAAAATAAAATCAATCTAAATGAATACTCTATATCTAAATTGAATTCAATCTGAAACAAGCTAATTTATATCCAAAGGTCTCACATAATAAATGTATATATAGGGTAAGGTTATAAGGGTTAATATTAGTCAGGAATTAACTCGCCAATAGTTCCACATAGCAATGAGGCAAGGGAGAACGTTTTACCCAATATGGCGGTGGACAATGGGGAACGAGACTTCGGTCCCAAGACTCGAGTCAAGTTAAAGAAAGAATAAATGATTACATGGGAATGGACATGAATAATATGCTTATCTATCAGTCAGTCATGGTGTCGATGAGAGCGTCGTGATGATGTAGCTGTGTGTATTGCTGTATGTGTATTGTGATTACAGGCACAAAAGCTCGATCAACTGAGGGCGGAAAATTTAGATGTTAACTGGTTGGTGTTCGTGAAGGCTCTGGCGTACCTCAAAAGCACACCTTGCTGCCTTGGCAAACCGCCAGGAGCCCAAATTATCGTACCGCATTTAGGTTGCTCTATACGATAAATTATATTAATATATACGATAAATTCATATATACTACATAAGACCATGGCAATATTGCTTAATAGCATATTAGGCCTTTTATAACTTAACTTATTTACAATCTTATAATATACGATCTACTCATCCTACGTCGTGCTGTAGGAGAGATCGTGACGTCACAGAGACATACGAGATCACAAAAGAGTCATATTCTATAGTATTTATACGATAACGCCCTCATAAACCCTTTCTCCTCCGCCTGCGGTATTGAAAGGCCAGTGAGATAAAAAAAGGGAGTTCTAATGGCAGATAAATGATTTTTTAAAGTGGTTACTGAAAATTGTTTCTGTTCGAATAGGTAGTCTAAATATTTGAAAATTAAAGCTCCTAAGGCAGTCGTTTGCCCTGACTCTACAATCCAGGTTGTGAAGGTTTTCCAATGGGATTGATATTGTCTCCTGGTAGACATAGTGTATTGATTCATCAGTTTATTAGTGACACTTTCCCCAAATTGAGCTAACCATCTGGCATTTTAAATGTCCATAAGGCAAAACTGAGCGAGGTCCGAAGGTTGCCAATTATTTCCAAGTGAAAAGCTGAGACCGGGAGGGACACCGGGTTCCTGCACCACTTCTGCAATTGATGGTACCATACCTGGGCCGGCCATAGCGGCGCGATCAACGAGACTAGGCCCCGGTAATCCCTCAGCTTGTGAATTACTTTGCACATTAGCACAGAATCTGGTGGAGGAAAAAGATAGATTGACGTCCACCTGGTCCAATCCACCAACAATGCATCGGGTCCCCCCGCCGGGGTTACCTCCTGACGAGCGAGGAAGAGAGGGAGTCTGTGGTTCTCTTTGGATGCAAACAGGTCCACTTGTGGACGGTAAGGCTTTGCAATCATCTTGTCAAAGATGGCCTGTTTGATCGGCGAGAGAGAGCGTCTGCCCAGACGTTCGCCACGCCGGGGAGATATGTTGAATGCAGGAAAATGCCCAGCGATTCGGCCAGGGCAAAAATCTGTTCGGAAACCTTCAGCAACTCTCGAGACCTCACTGAGCCCTGTTTCTGAATACAATAAACTGCAGTTTGGTTGTCCATTCGGAACGCTATTGATTTGTTTTTCAAAGTCATGCCGTGATTTTAGAGAAAAAAGAGAGGAACTAAAAGTTCTTGTTTGTTGATATGCAACTGATTGTCGTCTGACCAGGTGCCCTGCCCTTGATGGCCCAGGTTTGACTGATAGCCCCAACCTAGTGCCCCTGAGGCGTCTGTGTCTACCCATACCGTAGGAGGGGGAGAAACCCAAGTCATCATTGAGTGGAGTAATTCCCGCTTGGCCCAGACCGATACTAAGCTGTGGATTAATGGAGGAATTGACCATAATTTCTTCTCCGGCGAGAGAGGGAAAACTTTGTTGCCTTCCAGGATTAATCGTTTGACTTTCAACCGGCCCAACTTCACAGTTAAGTGTATCCAGTTGAGAGAGCCGATCAGGGAATCCTACGTCTTCCTGGTCGTATCCAGACTGTTAAGAAAACGGAACAGTTTCTTGCGAAATCTGTTTCGGTTGTCCACACTCTGAGTAAGAGTCAGATTGGCGGTATCCCAGACCAGCCCTATCCACTGAATAGTCCTTGTGGGGACAAGGAGAGACTTCGCCAAGTTCACCTTGAACCCTAAGGTTTGCACATGAGCTAACACTTGGTTTACATGATCGTGACATAATTCCTTTGAGTTCGCCACTACCAGCCAGTCATCTAGATACCAAAACACCTGAATGCCCTGGACTAATAAAGGCAAAAAGGCTTGCCAGACTAGTTTTGTGAAAATTCTTGGTGCCTGGTTCAAACCGAAAGGCATTCTTTGGAAGACATAAGTCTCTTGCCTGACCCTCAGAGCGAGGAATTTCTGGAACCGCTTGTTTATAGGGACATACCAATAGGCATCTTTGAGATCGATTGAGCACATCCAACCTTGCGGCGGGAGTGAGAGTCTGAGTTGCTGTACTGTAAGCATCCTGAAGGGTGAATTCTCTATAAATGTGTTCAGTTGCGAGAGATCGAGAACTGGTCGCATCTGCCCACTGTCCCTTTTTGGCACTAAGAAGAGTCTTGAGGTGAACACTAGGTGATTGGAATTGACTGGGATAAGGACATTTTTGGAAATCATTTCTTGGACTAGAGTCTCCTCCTCCTCAGACACACTGTTGCATTCCAGCGGCTGGTGCACTCGAGGCCGCCGGAGCCACCGCCAGGTGATTCCTTTGCTCACTACTTTCCTGGACCAAGTTTTCTTGGGCCAGGCCGAGCGGAATGAACGAAACGAACCCAGGTGCAAACTGGGCTTGTCCTTCAAGGCAACTCTCAAATCCCGTGCCCTTAAGCCTGGTACTGGGAGACTGAGAGTATGGGTGGCTAGTTTTTTTGGAGGGGGAGGTAGGTTGGTATCTGACGGCTGGCGGCTAGTTTTGGCAGACGAATGCCCCTGACTAACCTTTTGTGGGGCTTTACCTTTGTACCCAGAGTATTTACCTTGTTTGGACTTGTGCAGATTACCTCCCTGCTGAGGAGGGGGTCTGGGGTCCCTTGGTGACTGTTTAGCATGTGGCTGGTAAGGCTTGCTACCGCCCATTGACTTATGAAAGGGCTTCTTAGCAGGGTCCTTCCGAGCTTGGGAGGTAACCTGCTTCCAACCATTAACCATATTAAGCACTAGACTCCAGGTTTCTGAGTTAAGTAGGGGGGCAGTAAGGAACGGCGAGAGAGTTACCCGGCGACCTATGTCCGCCGGCAAATTCCTGACCAGATGAACTTTCAGATCTTGGCGGGCTCGAACCGCTTCCATGATCGCAATTCTGATGTCTCCTAAAGATTGAATGGAATTTTGTAGTAAAAGTCTCCTAGACAAATCAGTAGCTTTCCTAATTTGGGGGTCAGCTATGGCTGAAATAGTACGTGAAAGAGAGGCAGCGATCTGGTGACTAACTAAGTACTGAGAGAACATCCTGTAGGCCTTATTTCTTAACTTGAAATCTCGCTCGAGGTGAGCAGCAGGGGGCATAGAGAAAGGTTCATCTAGGGAGTGCAAGGATACTTTGGACGCCGCAAGAAAGGTAAGAAAATCGGAGGACACTCCTGCTTTGGCTACTGGTAAAGAAAAGTAAGCATGATTTTCTTGGGGAACCTGATGTGAAGACTTAGAAGTAATTGTAGCAGCAAAAATCCTGAGCCTCTATCTCCCAATCTACCCAGGGGCCTAGTCCAACCCGCCCCATCTGCAGGACTAGTGTATGCGTATGGTCTAAGACTGGAATTGTAGCCGATTCCGGCTTTGCATCGTTGACACCATCAGCTTTTGACCAGTCCGCAAACAGTCGTGCAGACGCGGCGGGAGGGACTGCCGGGGCAGCTGTGTACACAAAATATTCTGGATTGTAAGAACTTGGAATAGCTTTAATTGACACATCGAGCACTCTCCCTGCCTCATCTTTTGCCCGAAACTTTCTACTCTTGTTTGTTAATTTCAATATGCCATCCGCCGGGGACCGGAAGTTCCCCTGAAACGGTAGGTTGAGCTAGTTGTGGGTTCTGTGGTATCACGGGGACCTACGAACAATCAGGGCCATAGAGTACAAAGGAGTACAAAGGAAATCAAGCAACAACAGATCTAGTGACCCTTCTAGGTTGCTTGTCCTCCAAAACACTGAGGATCAAGTGTCCAAACAGTGGTTTAGAGTGGGTAAGGGAACATTGGATAGGGAATTACTGCCCTGGAACTAATGTCCGTGGCAGGATTAGGAAGTTAGTAGAGGACAGAAGGGTTAGTAACTGAGGGGGGGATAAAATAAAGTTATTAATTTACAAACGCAGTCAGTCGCGGGTTTGATGCGAGATATTTGTGGCGGAGTTTAAATGAATCAATGGTGATGCAGTCTATAACGTTTCGGGAAAGCCCATTCCACAAGTTGACAACTCGATTGAAGAAGAAATTCTTAGATTCGTGCGAGTTAAAAGATTTACCAATAATTTTGCAACCGTTTCCCCACGTGTAATTAGATTGGTCGATAGTGAAGTACTTACTACAGTTCATATTGTCGATGCCTTTGATGATTTTGAACACTTGAATTAAGTCACCTCTTAATCTGCGCTGGGTTAAAGGATATAGATTTAATTCTCTAAGACGTTCTTCGTATGGTTTGTTCTTTAGGCTAGGTATCATTTTGGTAACTCTACGTTGAACTCGTTCTAGCTTGTTTATATCTTTTTGGTAATAAGGGCACCAGGATTGAACACAGTATTCCAGAAGAGGGCAGACTAAGGAATTGTAAAGGGTTTAGGATAACTTCTTTGGATTTATGCTCAAATGACCTGCCTATAAAGCCAATTATTTTGTTTGCCTTCTTAACAACTTCTGAACATTGTTGACTCGGTTTTAGGTTACTCGATATTGTTACTCCCAGATCGGTTTCTCTGTTTACATTCTTAAGCTGAGTGCCATTCATCGAATAGTTTGCTTTCTCATTTAGGAATCCGATATGTAGTGCTTTACATTTATCCGCATTGAAACTCATTTGTCAAATTTGGGCCCAACATGACAATTTATCTAGATTGTGTTGCATATCGTCAACTTGTTCTTTTGAGAGTACGCTATTTGCAATTTTTGTATCGTCAGCAAATTTTGAGATTGTACAGGTGAGACCCTCATCTATGTCGTTGATGTAAATTAGAAAGAGAATTGGTCCTAGTACCGATCCCTGGGGTACCCCGCTACTTACATTGGTCCATTTAGATGCCTTACTATTTATGACTACTTTTTGCTTTCTGTTGCTGAGCCAATTTTCTATCCATTTCAACACACCGTCTTGTATTCCATGCACTTTTAGTTTTAGCAGTAAACGTTTGTGGGGAACTTTGTCAAAGGCCTTTTGAAAATCAAGGTATATAATATCTACAGCTTTACTCTCATTGTAGAGGTTGAGGATATCGTGGAAGAAGTCTAAGAGGTTTGTTAAACAGGAACGTTTTTTACGAAAGCCGTGTTGAGTAGTGTTAAGTATGTTATTTTCCTCTAAGTGATTTACGAGTCTGTCTCGTATGACCGTTTCTAGCAGTTTACATACAACTGAGGTTAAGCTAATTGGACGATAGTTACTGGGTAGGGATTTGCTGCCTTTTTTGAATATCGGTGTTACGTTGGCTAGCTTCCACTGATCAGGCATAGTTCCAGACTGCAAGGATTTATTGAATAGTAATGTCAGTGGTTTGGAGAGCTCATCCATAGCTTCCTTTAGAACTCTAGGCGAGATTGTATCAGGTCCAGGCGTTTTATTTACCTTGAGTTTATCTAAACAAGTCAATACTTCTCTCTCTGTAACGGTGATATTGCTTAGAACATCTGAATTATCAATCTGAATCGGCGATGGTGTAGGGATATCACTAAGGTCTTCTGTTGTAAAAACTGATGCAAAGAAGGTATTGAGGGCATTACTCATTTGTACTTCGTGTTTGGTGTATTCTCCATTTTCATCGACTAACAGTCCAACAGTTGAAGTAACTACTTTTTTCTTTCTGATATAACTATAGAATTCTTTCGGGTTTGTTTTACTTTGATTCACAATATGTAACTCTAAGGTCTTTTTACTTTGCTTAATTAACTTTTTGGCTTTGCGTCGTAGCTCTACAAATTTCACCCGTTCTTCGTCATTTTGTGAGGATTTTAATCTATCGTTAGCAAATTTTTTAGCAAGTTTGAAATATCTTTATTCCACCATTTGGGCTTATTATTATGGCCTGGACGCCGTATTTTCGATGGTATGCAGTCTTGCACTGCTTTTACGTAAGTGGTTTCGAATAACTTCCAAGATGTATTTATGTCGTTATTGTTAATTTAAAAGCTCCAGTCAGTTTCTTTAAACATAGCTCTAAGTTTATGGAAGTTTGCTTTCTTGAAATTAGGGACTTTTTCGATGCTACTATTTGGTTCGTTACTAGTAAACTTTAAAGTGAAAGTTATCGTACGATGGTCGCTGTTACTGAATTCATCACCAACATTCAAATTCTCTATCAATTCTTCTTTTGTTGCAAGTACAATGTCAAGAACGTTATTACCACGGGTCGGCGTTCGAACAAATTGATAAAGCGAACTCTCTTGCAAGTTTGTATACAAGTATACAAGTATAGAGGAGGGGCATGGGGCCCTTCCTCAGTGGTGCCTTATCTAAAGGAGGGGGAGTGACATCAGCGATAACCCTTAGGCTGGTGGTAGTAAGCGTAGCCGGCACTGTAGTGCCTGGAGCCGCAGCCACCGCCGGGGTAGGAAATGACGGAAGAAAACCTGGGGATTCTAGAGGCCTTACTACAGAATGACTAGGGGCCATTACTGTTTGACAAACCGGGAGGTCAGAGGAGGCAGGGAGTTGATAATGTTGCATAACCTTATG
The DNA here is from genome assembly GCA_032716605.1 of Paralithodes platypus. NCBI lineage: Eukaryota > Metazoa > Arthropoda > Malacostraca > Decapoda > Lithodidae > Paralithodes > Paralithodes platypus. The sequence goes on from CM064490.1 coordinate 19,573,983, forward strand.
CAATAAATCACTTATTTGATCTGAAGTGACACACTTACTGTGAGAGCCCCTGGATGATTGGGAGCTTGCTTCAGAGTCCTCACCTGTGACAGACTGGGGGGCCGGAGAGAACAGCACTTCCTCCGGCTCCCTACTCAACTCAGAATTCTCCTGTTGTACCTCTAAGTCATGATCCGCCGGGGGCCACATTAAATCTGGAACCGATGATGGCAACATGTCTATGTTACTGTCATCAGCTCTTCCCTGATTTACGTTAAAAAGAGATTGAGATGGCTCAGCCTGACGCCAGTAGCCCCCTGCCACAAAGGGCTGGGAGTCTGGGATTACCTGAGAGTTATCATCTACTTGTGACCCTGACGGATATCCCCTGTACTGTTCGGCCAGGACTCTCCTAGGGCCTGTCGACCGAACACTACGGGGTACATAATTCAATTTTGGTATGGCAAAGGTAACATTGGTAGGCACACTTAAAGATTGATCATGACTAGGTGTGGATTCCAGTACATCTGCCCCTACTTCCGAGTCGCCAGAGTCAAGCCGAGGCGTGTCAGGGATAGAGGGCGGTAGCTGAGGGGTGTTCCTCCGGCTGCCACTGCTTGCCTGACTCGTCGATCTCCCAGAGTCCTCTCTCCGGCGCTTGATGGACCGGGAAGACTCGGCGGAAGAGTGCATAGACTGTTTGTGGGGGGATCGAGATCTTGACCTTGACTTCCGCTTAGGAGAGGGTGATCTTCTTCTCTTAGCACGGTCGGAGGGGGGAACCTCGGTGATCTCACTCTCAGTGCCACTGCTACTACTCACTACCTCTTTGCTGAGGGCTTTCGACTTGACTTTAGGTCTGACAGATTTAGAGGAACCGGGTTTAACAAGGGGTGACTTTATAATTGGTTGGTCCCAAAGGGCCTCATCATCACAGTGAAGCGCCTTATGGGCGGTGTCTTTGGCATAAGAATTAAATGTAGATTTTATCTCTTGGAGTGCCGCCAAACACGATAAGTCTTTCTTAGTAACTAACGCGGTTTTCAAATCAGAGCAAATTGAACAGCGTTTAGATAACCACAAGCCTCTAGAACGATCTAAGCATTTTGTGCACTTAATGCATAGTTTGTGAGTGAAAATAGGCAACAGAGAGCAGGTAGGAGTAATGCATAGTTCAAACCGCGGCATGGTGCAAAAAGGGGCCCCCCCTCCCCCCACCGGGATCAGCCGCCCAAACTCCGCCGGAGTAGCTGTCACTCAGGAGCCTGGAAATAAAAAAATTCCAGGAATCAATGCTCATAAGGATAACCTGCGAGGTGTTACACATCCTATCTCGAGTCCGCCGGAAAATTAGCTATAGTGCACCACTACTCTAACTTTCCGCTGGACTCGTCTAAGCTGACTTTAACTACTTACCTGTGACAAGTGTCACAGGCCCCTTGACCTTTAGTGTCTGATTATCTATGAAACAGTTTGCAAAACTAATCTTTTCACTCTTGTACACTCGACTTGTGGCGCCGCAGGGCGAGGAAGTCTAGACGTGTAGCCGGGTCAGTCAGGGCGAGTTAACTCGGCGGGCCAAGTTAGAAGCTTCCTTAGGAATGCAGTTCCGCCGGAAGACTGTGGTTCAGCCAAACCACGCCGGGATCTTTGATTGTTCCTACCCGTTTTGAAGACGGATAACCTGGGCCCACAGCACGGGGCCGCCGGAAAAAACAACCAAACTAAGGCGAGGGAGACAAGGCACAGCTCCACTCACCAAAGCCCCACACATAAAACATCATAAAAATATATATAGGGACGTCTCCCCTACCGCCAAAACATGCAAACACACATGTTCAAACATTAGGGGTATACATAGGCATATAATAACAATACAGAAAATTTAGCAACCTAAATTACCTGAAGCCTACGCCGGAGACCCCTAAATAGGCTGACCACGAGGTCCGAAGAACACCACAGGTAGACGACGCTCCGAAGAACCAGCCACAGCACACAGACGAGGGGAGGCCCACTATAGGGGCCTGCAAGCAAAACACCAACTCTGGAAGGCGGAGCACCACGTGCAGACACCCTTAAACCAGAGCAATTGCTGATTCTTGAATAATAGGACGTGTACTTTCCTCAATATTGACAGTCTGTATAATGCCTTGAAGAGTGGTAGCCTCCTAGCTAAAGTAACACAAAATCTAAAGGCGTAACACAACATAATAAAAACACACGCGGTACGAAGATCTGGGACACGTAGACGCCTGTTACAATAGTACCCTAAATTTACACATACTTCCTGCGGACATACCAATCTGGCAGCCGTGCTAGCTAATCTAAACCTTGTTACTACAACATAGATATATACAAATGAGTAAGGACTCACTAGAAGCTATGGAACGTCGAATGAAGCGGAGTGCGGCGAAAGCCTTGTTTACAGTATGGCCGCGGAAGTTGGAAGGACGAAGATGGCCGCTAGAGGGCCTGGTGTCAGGGAAGCAAAACATGAGAATTCCACGCATATGGCAAGTCATATGATAACAGATATTAAGTTATTTTTTCTTTTTTATGAGTTTTTTTCTGTAGGGTACACAATCAAAATGACATCCCATAAGGGAATTAGGCGTGCACTTATGATGATGAGTACTCCACGATACTTCCGCGCGGGATATTCAAAATGCTGGCGCGGGATGTTGAATGGAGACTATTATGCTAATAGGCGATGTCGTCAATGATGAAGGGGCCCTATTAAATAAATACAAGACCCAACAAATAATCACTACCCTCTTACTTAACTTGAATCTTCCTTTTCCTTCTCTATCTCCACATCTCTCTCTTCCCAGGCGCCCCTCCCCTCTCCTCCCTCCCATCCTCCACCCCACTATCCCTCCCATACCATATCCTCAACACCCCTCCCTCCCTCCTTTTCCCCTATCGTTGTCCTCCCTTTTTCCCTCTCTAATAACTGTTCATCCCCAACCACCTATTATTTTGTTCACTCCCCTTTTTTCGTATTATTTCATTATGTTGTTCCTCTCTCCCTTCTCTTCACGTGTCATCTACCTCACCTTTTTCTGTCTTCCTTTCCTGTATCCTATTCTCCCCGTCCATTACTTTATGCTCCCCTTTCCTCCCTTTCCTTTTTTGTCAGCTGTTTCCACCCCTCTTCTCTCCCCTTAAATCCTTTCCATCCCCCATGCTTCCACCCTATTATCATCCTTCCCATTCCTCTACACTCCTCCCTTTGCTTCTCATTCCTCTTATTTCTCCTCTTCTCTTCCTTTCCCATCTATCCCCGATCCTTCTTCCCCTTTGCTTACCTCCCTTCTCCTCCCTCCACTTCTTTCTCACCTCCTTCTATGCCCCTTATCCTACCTTTCCATTCCCTCCCTCCCTTCCTTGACCTTCTCTTCCTTTTCCCTTTCCTTCCCCTCCCTTCTGTACCCTTCCCTGCTCCTGCCTAATTCCCTCCCCCTCCCTTCAAAACTTGTGAACTGTGATAATAGTTGAGACTTTCTTGAACCGTCTAAATAAATACTGGGCCACTAACAACCCAATTAACACGATTTCTTTCAGAACTTCAACTCGAAATGAATAAATACCAGAGATTGTAGTATAAATATAATGTCTGCTTACTGTTTTACCCATGGCCAAAACTATATATACATTGTTTTTTCTCCTGATATCTTAAATGTAGAATTAGCATAGACTACTACAGTGTTTCCGTACTGCATGGTATATTTTTCCAACGGTTTCCACGCCAGCGTAAGCTGGAGGAAGCGGTGGGTGATGAGGAGCCTTCTGCTTTAGTATACTTTTCTCTAACTAGTAACCTAGTAGTTAGCAGTGTAGATGTCCAATCTGCCCCGTAAGGACCAATAGGTATGTTGCAGTTTGTATTTGTTTTGTATTCCTTTGTATTCCAATGTCTAGCCCCTATCTCCACTTACATTATCATTTACTTCTATTCCTTCCCCACATTATGTATTACCTCCCTTTCTCTCTCTTCCACTCCCCTTCTATTTCTTATTCTTCCCTCCTGTCTTTTACCCTGTCCTATATTTCCCTTGCCCTTCCATCTCCTTCCCTTCCCTCTCTTCCCCTTCTCCTACCTTTATCCTTAATGCACCCCCCTCCCTTTCCACTTCCTACTCCCCCTCCTCCTCTCCTTCCCTCTCCTCCGTTTCCCTTCCGTTCGCACTCTCCTCCCCTTCTCCTCAAGTCCCTCTTTTTTCCAATCGACTTTCTGATTCCCTGCCCCCTCTCCTTCCCTCCCCTCCCCCTCCATATCACCTCCCCTTCTCTCCCTTCCTCTCCCCCTCCATATCACCTTCCCTCTTCTTCACTAATTCCTCCAGAAGTTTTTCCCCCTTCAAACAATCTTTATCTCTCCCCTCCAGACACTTGTGGCAGAGAGAGAGAGAGAAAGAGAGAGAGTGAGTGAATAAGTGTATGAGTGACAGAATTAAAATAATTAGTAGGTTGTATATCTCAGCCTATAGTTATATTATTGGCTTTCAAATTTCCATACAGTAGGACACGGGACTTGAGTTTTCGCAGAGATGCTCCAGTTCTGGCGTTATTCTTCATTGATTTATATTAACAGTATGCTGGCTTAATTATATTAACAGTATGCTGGCTTAATTATATTAACAGTATGCTGGCTTAATTATATTAACAGTATGCTGGCTTAATTATATTAACAGTATGCTGGCTTAATTATATTAACAGTATGCTGGCTTAATTATATTAACAGTATGCTGGCTTAATTATATTAACAGTATGCTGGCTTAATTATATTAACAGTATGCTGGCTTAATTATATTAACAGTATGCTGGCTTAATTATCCAATAGGGTTGATAGCCTCTGAAGTCCTATTTTAACTAACATACAGTATATTTGTCTGTATATTAACCTCTCTCTCATGGTAAATATATATATATATATATATATGTATATTTATATATAAATATATATATATATATATATATATATATATATATATATATATATATATATATATATATATATATATATATATATATATATATATATATATATACAGTATGCGTATATATATATATATATATATATATATATATATTATATATATATATGTATATATAATATATATGTATGTGTATATAACTATATATATATATATATATATATATATATATATATATATATATATATATATATATATATATATATATATATATATACTGTATAATTATATATATATGGGTGGCGAAGAATTCGATTACCCAGTCAAAACCTTCTTTGAGGGGAGGTTTATGTTCTTTTTTTATGAACCCTCTTCTCCCTCATGTTTAGCCCTATTTATTTTGAGATTTAAAGACGTTTGCCCCATTAATTTGGCGATTTTTAGAACTTTTGCTGCACATGTTTGCTAATGTTAAGACCTTTCTTGCCATTTAGGTGTCGATTTAATCCTGGGGAGCAATAGCGACCCTGTAAATTTGGAGGAACTGGCCGGGAAATTTCTCTATCAAAAAATGTACATATTTATCTGGAAGTAGGATCTTGCGGGTGTTTTTGTAAGCTCGATAGAGGTATAGGGAGCAATTTCCAAATAATGAGCATTATAGCAACTGGGTAACCGGAATGTGCGCCACCCTGTATGCTGACATAAAGGGTTATAGTCAATTATAGCAACTGGGTAACCGGAATGTGCGCCACCCTGTATGCTGACATAAAGGGTTATAGTCAATTATAGCAACTGGGTAACCGGAATGTGCGCCACCCTGTATGCTGACATAAAGGGTTATAGTCAATTATAGCAACTGGGTAACCGGAATGTGCGCCACCCTGTATGCTGACATAAAGGTTATAGTCAATTATAGCAACTGGGTAACCGGAATGTGCGCCACCCTGTATGCTGACATAAAGGGTTATAGTCTATTATAGCAACTGGGTAACCGGAATGTGCGCCACCCTGTATGCTGACATAAAGGGTTATAGTCTATTATAGCAACTGGGTACCAGGAATGTGCGCCACCCTGTATGCTGACATAAAGGGTTATAGTCTATTATAGCAACTGGGTACCAGGAATGTGCGCCACCCTGTATGCTGACATAAAGGGTTATAGTCAATTATAGCAACTGGGTACCAGGAATGTGCGCCACCCTGTATGCTGACATAAAGGGTTATAGTCAATTATAGCAACTGGGTACCAGGAATGTGCGCCACCCTGTATGCTGACATAAAGGGTTATAGTCTATTATAGCAACTGGGTACCAGGAATGTGCGCCACCCTGTATGCTGACATAAAGGGTTATAGTCTATTATAGCAACTGGGTACCAGGAATGTGCGCCACCCTGTATGCTGACATAAAGGGTTATAGTCTATTATAGCAACTGGGTACCAGGAATGTGCGCCACCCTGTATGCTGACATAAAGGGTTATAGTCAATTATAGCAACTGGGTACCAGGAATGTGCGCCACCCTGTATGCTGACATAAAGGGTTATAGTCTATTATAGCAACTGGGTACCAGGAATGTGCGCCACCCTGTATGCTGACATAAAGGGTTATAGTCTATTATAGCAACTGGGTACCAGGAATGTGCGCCACCCTGTATGCTGACATAAAGGGTTATAGTCTATTATAGCAACTGGGTACCAGGAATGTGCGCCACCCTGTATGCTGACATAAAGGGTTATAGTCTAGTATAGCAACTGGGTACCAGGAATGTGCGCCACCCTGTATGCTGACATAAAGGGTTATAGTCTATTATAGCAACTGGGTACCAGGAATGTGCGCCACCCTGTATGCTGACATAAAGGGTTATAGTCAATTATAGCAACTGGGTACCAGGAATGTGCGCCACCCTGTATGCTGACATAAAGGGTTATAGTCTATTATAGCAACTGGGTACCAGGAATGTGCGCCACCCTGTATGCTGACATAAAGGGTTATAGTCTATTATAGCAACTGGGTACCAGGAATGTGCGCCACCCTGTATGCTGACATAAAGGGTTATAGTCTATTATAGCAACTGGGTACCAGGAATGTGCGCCACCCTGTATGCTGACATAAAGGGTTATAGTCTATTATAGCAACTGGGTACCAGGAATGTGCGCCACCCTGTATGCTGACATAAAGGGTTATAGTCTATTATAGCAACTGGGTAACAGGAATGTGCGCCACCCTGTATGCTGACATAAAGGGTTATAGTCTATTATAGCAACTGGGTAACAGGAATGTGCGCCACCCTGTATGCTGACATAAAGGGTTATAGTCTATTATAGCAACTGAGTACCAGGAATGTGCGCCACCCTGTATGCTGACATAAAGGGTTATAGTCTATTATAGCAACTGGGTACCAGGAATGTGCGCCACCCTGTATGCTGACATAAAGGGTTATAGTCTATTATAGCAACTGGGTACCAGGAATGTGCGCCACCCTGTATGCTGACATAAAGGGTTATAGTCAATTATAGCAACTGGGTACCAGGAATGTGCGCCACCCTGTATGCTGACATAAAGGGTTATAGTCTATTATAGCAACTGGGTAACAGGAATGTGCGCCACCCTGTATGCTGACATAAAGGGTTATAGTCAATTATAGCAACTGGGTAACCGGAATGTGCGCCACCCTGTATGCTGACATAAAGGGTTATAGTCTATTATAGCAACTGGGTAACAGGAATGTGCGCCACCCTGTATGCTGACATAAAGGGTTATAGTCAATTATAGCAACTGGGTAACCGGAATGTGCGCCACCCTGTATGCTGACATAAAGGGTTATAGTCTATTATAGCAACTGGGTAACAGGAATGTGCGCCACCCTGTATGCTGACATAAAGGGTTATAGTCTATTATAGCAACTGGGTAACAGGAATGTGCGCCACCCTGTATGCTGACATAAAGGGTTATAGTCAATTATAGCAACTGGGTAACCGGAATGTGCGCCACCCTGTATGCTGACATAAAGGGTTATAGTCTATTATAGCAACTGGGTAACAGGAATGTGCGCCACCCTGTATGCTGACATAAAGGGTTATAGTCAATTATAGCAACTGGGTAACCGGAATGTGCGCCACCCTGTATGCTGACATAAAGGGTTATAGTCTATTATAGCAACTGGGTAACAGGAATGTGCGCCACCCTGTATGCTGACATAAAGGGTTATAGTCTATTATAGCAACTGGGTAACAGGAATGTGCGCCACCCTGTATGCTGACATAAAGGGTTATAGTCTATTATAGCAACTGGGTAACAGGAATGTGCGCCACCCTGTATGCTGACATAAAGGGTTATAGTCTATTATAGCAACTGGGTACCAGGAATGTGCGCCACCCTGTATGCTGACATAAAGGGTTATAGTCTATTATAGCAACTGGGTACCAGGAATGTGCGCCACCCTGTATGCTGACATAAAGGGTTATAGTCTATTATAGCAACTGGGTAACAGGAATGTGCGCCACCCTGTATGCTGACATAAAGGGTTATAGTCTATTATAGCAACTGGGTAACAGGAATGTGCGCCACCCTGTATGCTGACATAAAGGGTTATAGTCTATTATAGCAACTGGGTAACAGGAATGTGCGCCACCCTGTATGCTGACATAAAGGGTTATAGTCTATTATAGCAACTGGGTAACAGGAATGTGCGCCACCCTGTATGCTGACATAAAGGGTTATAGTCTATTATAGCAACTGGGTAACAGGAATGTGCGCCACCCTGTATGCTGACATAAAGGGTTATAGTCTATTATAGCAACTGGGTAACAGGAATGTGCGCCACCCTGTATGCTGACATAAAGGGTTATAGTCAATTATAGCAACTGGGTAACAGGAATGTGCGCCACCCTGTATGCTGACATAAAGGGTTATAGTCTATTATAGCAACTGGGTACCAGGAATGTGCGCCACCCTGTATGCTGACATAAAGGGTTATAGTCTATTATAGCAACTGGGTACCAGGAATGTGCGCCACCCTGTATGCTGACATAAAGGGTTATAGTCTATTATAGCAACTGGGTACCAGGAATGTGCGCCACCCTGTATGCTGACATAAAGGGTTATAGTCTATTATAGCAACTGGGTACCAGGAATGTGCGCCACCCTGTATGCTGACATAAAGGGTTATAGTCTATTATAGCAACTG
>CM064490.1:19588087-19655587 GCA_032716605.1 Paralithodes platypus
AAAAAAAATCACTTCTGGAAATGTTGGTGATTTTGTTTATTAGTTATTATATAATAATGAATGTTTGTAAGCTACAATTCATTTTTCAAATACTTGCTTTTATGTTATTTCAAAGGGTTTATAAATATTATTTTGATCGCAACTTTTGAGTCTAGCAGCTTAGCGACAGGTAAATGACCACACTCCGAATTCTAATGAGGAAGCAAATTCGACTGCCGACAATATAATGATTTTAGTCATTTGAGGGCTAATGTGAGTGAATTAAGCTTCGATTAAGAGTTAAATTAGAATTGGTAATCGATAGACTTTTCTGTGTTAGGGTCATACCCAACTTGGATTAGAGATAATTTTAACATTTATGGTCCTCTTACTATTACATATGTTTTAGAGGGAAGTATATAAATAATGGGAAGTATATAAAACTTAATGGGAGGGAGAAGAAGAGAAGTAGTGGAGGAGGAGGTCAGAAGTGTGTGAAGTCATGAAAAGAGTGAAGTTGGGGAAAGCATCAGGAACAGATGGAGTGTGTGGGGAAATGCTGAGATATGGTGGTGAGATAGTGATCAAATGGGTATGAAAAATGTGCAAACTAGCATGGGAGAAGGGGAGTGTACCTGATGACTGGAAGACAGGTATAATAGTCCCCCTATATAAGGGTAAAGGGGAAAGAGGAGTGTGTGGTAACCACCGATCAATATGTCTTCTAAGTGTAGTAGGGAAGGTGTACAGTAGAGTAGTGATTGAGAGAGTGAGAGCGAGAACGGAGAAATGGATAGGTGACGAGCAGGGCGGTTTTAGGAAGGGAAGAGGATGTGTAGATCAGATTTTTATCCTGAAACATGTTGTGAAGAAATATCTAGAGAAGCAACAAAAGCTGTATGTTGCCATTATGGACTTGGAGAAGTCCTATGACAGAGTGGATAGAGAAGGTATGTGGAAAGTACTTAGAACATAAGAAAAAGGGATCTGCAGAAAGCTGATCGGCCCACACAAGGCAGATCCCTGTTACACCCAACCCCACTTACAAGGCCTAATTATAGACCCAACTCACTAATACCTTGAGGACTGACCTCACCAAGAACGGTCAGAGATCAACACAAGATTACGGGAGTCTGCAGAGCGCCGATTGGCCCACAGCCGGCAGATCCCCCCTCATATCCAAACCCATCTCGTCCATAATTATGCCTATCTAATTTTATCTTAAAGCTCCCTATCGTTCTCGATCCTACTATATCACTCGGTAGCCTATTCCACATGACTACAACTCTGTTACCAAACCAATATTTGCCTATATCTTTTCTGAAACGAAATATATCTAATTTGAAACCATTTGTTCGAGTTCTTTCGCTATCACTGAGCTTCAGTACATTTTTCATGTCTCCTTTATTAATCCCACTAACCCACTTGAACACTTCTATCATATCCCCTCTAACTCAGCGTCTTTCTAACGAATGTAAGCCTAATTTTGTCAACGTTTCTTTCATATTGTAGATTTCTAATTTGAGGAATAATTTGTTTTATTCTTCGCTGTAGTCTCTCCAACGAATCTATGTCTATTCTGTAATAGGGACACCAAAATTGGACAGCATAATCCATATGAGGTCTCACTAATGATAAATAAAGTTTTAAGATAACATCGGCAGTTCTGTTACTCACACTCCTTAAGATGAACCCGAGAATCCTGTTTGCTTTGTTACGAACGCTTATGCACTGTTTTCTAGGCTTCAAATCATTGCTAACAAACACACCCAAATCTTTCTCGTAGTCTGAATTTTCTAATTCCTTATGAGCTAGTTTATATTTTGCATTAGTATTCGTCTTCCCTATCTTTAATACCTTGCATTTGTCAATGTTAAAATTCATCTGCCAATTTACTGACCATTAGTGTAAGGTATCTAGATCCCTTTGGAGGCTCTCTATGTCGCTATCTGAATCTATTGTTCTCCCCATTTTGGTATTGTCTGCAATTTACTTATCCTACAAGTTATACCTAAATCAAAGTCATTTATGTATATAACAAACAACAGAGGACCCAATACAGATCCCTGGGGGACACCACTTTTGAATGCTCCCCATTCTGACTTGTTTATTAATTTCATTAATCGAGTTTAGGAGTAAAGTTGGCTGGTGGAGAGAACATAATAATTAGTACCATTTATGCTGACTCTCTGCTTCCTACCAATTAGCCATGACCAAATCCATCCCAACAACGACCCACCTATTCTATGCGCCTCAACTTTTCTCATCAATTTCTAATGAGGGATTCTGTCAAAAGCTTTACTGAAATCTAAATATATTTTATCATATGACTTGTCATAGAATATACAGAGTAGATGGCAAGTTGCTGAAAGCAGTGAAGAGCATGTATGAAAGTGCAAAGGCGGCAGTACGAGTGGAGAATGAGCAGAGCGAGCTCTTTGATCTGAATGTTGAGTTGAAACAGGGGTGTGTGATGTCCCCATGGTTGTTTACTGTACTGTATATATGGATGGAGTCATGAAAGAAATACAAGGAAGAGCAGTGGATGTTAGTGTATCGCTGATAAGGGAGGGAAATGAGTGGAAGCTACCTGTACTGCTGTTTGCTGATGATACAGTTTTGATGAGCGATAATGAATGGGAGTTGCAGGGTCTGGTAAATATGTTTGGAACAGAGTGCGAAAAACGGAATCTGAAGGTAAATGCGGGGAAGAACAAGGTTATGGTCTTCGAAAGGGGTGAAGCCACAGAGTGGTGAAGTTGATCGGTCAGGCTATGGAGATTGTCAGCTCATTTAAGTATCTGGGCAGTGTGTTGAGTAAAGATATGGGACTACGGATGAAGAAGTGCGGGAGAGGGTGCAACAGGGGAAGAGGGTTGTAAGAACGCTGAAAGTAGTAACAAGAAATTGGGTGGTCAGTATGGAAGTGAAGAAGTCCTTGCATGACAGTGTGGTAATCCCGACACTGACTTACGAAAGCGAAGCATGGACGTTGGTGGAGAGACTCAGACCAAGAGTGAGAAGGGTGGAAATGAGTTACTTGAGAAGTGCGTGCGGAGTTACATGGAGGGATAGACAGACGAATGAGGAAGTAAGAAGGATATGTGGTGTGGAGGTAGATGTGCTGGAAAGTGTGAAAAGGAACACCTTGAGATGGTTCGGCCATATGGAACGTATAGGAAGTGAGAGAATGACTAAGAGGGTGTGCGAGAGTGAGGTGGAAGAACAGAGAGGGAGAGGTAAACCGAAAGAGAGTTGGAAGGATAGAGTGAAGAAGTATATGGATGAAGGCGGTGCTGGTTGGGAGGACGGGTATCGACTGAATGGGCACAGAGGTGCATGTGGGCGTTTCGTTCGTGCCCACCCCTTCGGGGATCACGGCATCAGGCAATAGATAGAACGATAGATATAAATAATGATGCAACGATGAATACAAACTTGGAATAGTATTTAGTTTCAGGTTACTAGAAATGTTGTCAAAATATCATATGTGTTTGAAATTCCCAAATTAAGTCATAGTGAGAGGTTATTTAGTTTCGGTAAATTAAAGGGTCTTTGAGAAGATTCATTCAGTCCTTGAGAAGTCAATCAATGGATCACGAAATTGTCGTTGGTTTTCCTTCCTATACTCTTTTATTCACGCTCTCTCTCGCTCTCTCTCTCTCTCTCTCTCTCTCTTAATATATATATATATATATATATATATAATCTCTATCCCCATACATTTTACAGCTTTGGAAGCATATTTCATTCACAGTATTCCTTCACTTTAAGCACAATTCAGCAGGAAAGCACACGACAGTAGCAGCCAGGCTCAGCAGGACCTTCCAAGTCCTCCCTGCTTAGACCATAAATAAACACTCCCCCACCCCTTCCTCCTCCTCTCCTAATGCCTGAGAAGCAAAACAAAGTGTCCGAATGCGTTGATGCAAAGTTCAATAACAGATGATGTATATGTGGCCCAACTATTATCATACCTGTAAGCGTGATATTGAGTATGTGTCTTCTATAGCAGCTTGGTTACAATGTTTGAGAGACTAGAAGATATTGAATGATGGATATTCTGTTCGATTGTTAAAGTGAGGAAATGAGCGTCGAGTGCAGCGATTGGGACGCTAAAATTCACACCTGGGCGACTTTCTTAAAGTGGTGAATGACTCCCCCCACCACCCCCTTGCTGGATTTGGTGACCCTCTCATGGTGATATTAAGGTCGTACTCAATTTCGCCCCACCTCTTAAGGTGAAGGTAGTCGCTTTTTCTGGACCCCCTTCTCCCTCATGCTTAGCCACATTAGTTTTGACATTTTAAGACGTTCGTTCCATTAGTTGGCGATTTTTGAGACGTTTTGACCCATTCCTATGTCAATATTAAGACTTTTCCTGCCAATTAGGTGTCAATTTTTTCATGGCGAGCAATAGCGAACCTGTAATACTAGGAAGAACCGACCTTCGGCTGGGACATTATTCTACCAATAAATGTACACATTTATCTTGAAAGCGAGTCTATAGCGGGTGTTTTTATAAGTTTGATGGAGGTACAGCGAGTAAACTAAAAAGTAGGTTAATATTGAATTTAAAGACCAAAAAACAAGCGCTACCACCTTAAGATGGTAAATCAGACAACCATCTTGCCGTCCCGTGTGTGTGCGTGTGTGTAAGTGTATATGTGTGTGTGTGAAAGTCTATATGTGAGTGTGTGTGTGCATGTGAGTGTGTGTGTATGTGAGTGTGTGTCTGTGAGTGTGTGTGTATATGAGTGTGTGTGTGTATATGAGTGTGTGTGTGTGTGAGTCTGAGTGTGGGGCAGGGAGGGGGTATGATTTCCAGTGTGTGCGCGCGTGCGGTGAGTGGAGCGGGTGATTTTGTGTGTGTATGTGTTCGGAAACAGGAACGAGTTGATTGTGTTTGTGTGTGCAGAGAGGGGAGTGGTTGATTGTGTATGTGTACGGAAAGAGGGGGTTGTTTGTGAGTGTGGGTTAAGGGGACATGGGCCGTTTTTCTGGTCCCCCTTCTTCCTCATGTTTAGCCCCATTAGTTTTCAGAATTTATAACAATCGGCCCATTAGTTTGGCGTTTTTAATAACTTTCGCCCCATTTCGTTGTCAAATTTATGACCTTTCGTGCCATTTAGGTGTCGATTTGTTCCTAGCGAGCGATAGCCAGCCTGTAATTTTAAGAGTAAACTGCCTTTGGCAGGGAAATTTTTCTACCGAAAAATTTACAAATTTATCTTGAAGGGGGGTTTAGGTTATTTTTTGGTCTAATCTTGATGGAGGTCTAGCGAGAAAACTAAGAAATAAATGAATACATGAATTAATAGACCAAAAAACCGGCCACTGTAATTATATTCTAGGTGTGCATGTGCCTGGATTTGCACCTGTGTATGTGTGTGTGTGTGTGTGTGTTTCTGAATATGTGGGTTAGTGTGTGTATTTGAGAGAGATAGTGTATGTGTGTGTGTGTGTGTGAATGAGTGCTTGCTTGCGTGTGTACTCTTTGTGCTTGTATGGCTTTACCTATTTCCGAACAGTGTCAGTATATCAGCTTACGGAAAATATAATTAAAATTAAAATCCTCAAGAATAATTAAGGGGAAATGGGCCGTTTTCCTCATGCTTAGCCCCATTAGTTTGGCAATTTTAAGACCTTTTGCCCCAATTATTTATCAATATTAAGACTGTTCGTGTTATTTAGGTGGCGAGTGATAACGAGCCTGTAATTTAAGAGGAACCGGCCTTCGGCCTGGATTTTTTTTTCCAAAAATTTAGAAATTTATCTTGAAGGAGGGTCTTGGGTGGTGTTTTTTTAAGCTTGATGAAGGTCTAGGGAGGAAACCAATCTATCTATCTACCTATTGCCGAACGCCATGATCCCCAAATGGGTGGCCACGAACGAAAAGCCCACATGCACCTCTGTCCCCGGTCAGTCCACGCCCCTCCTCCCATCCAGCACCACCTTCACTCATATACTTCTTTACTCCATCCTTCCACCTCTCTCTCGGTTTACATTTCCCTCTCTGTCCTTCCACCTCGCTCTCGTGCACCCTCTCATTCTCTCATTCTCTGTGTCATTCTGTGTCATTCTCTCGCTTCCCATACGTTCCATATGGCCGAACCATCCCAAGGTGTTCCTTTTCACACTTTCCAGCACATCTACCTCCACACCACACCTCTCTCATACTTCCTCATTCGTCTGTCTATCCCTCCATATAACTCTGCACGCACTTCTCAAGTAACTCAATTCCATGTACCCTCTCACTCTTATTCTGAGTCTCTCCACCAACGTCTATGGTTCGCTTCCGTAGGTCAGTGTCACCACACTGTCACGCAAGGACTTCTTTACTTCCATGCTGACCACCCTATTTCTTGTTACTGCTTTCAGCGTTCCTACAACCCTCTTTCCCTGTTACACCCTCTCCCGCACTTTTTCATCCATACTCCCATCTTTACTCAAAGGAGAGCACACTGCCCAGATACTTAAATGAGCTGATATTCTCCATAGCCTGACCGTTCAACCTCACCTCACACTATGTGGCTACACCCTTTTCAAAGACCATAACCTTGCTCTTCCCCGCATATACCTTCAGATTCCGTCTGTCACACACTATTCCAAATATATTTACCAGACCCTGCAACTCCCATTAACTATCGGTCTCTAATATAACTAATAAAACAAAAAAAGGATAACAAAAAATAGCAAATATAAACGACCGATCTCCCCTTAAACAAGACATCGTAATAACCCCCAAGACGTTGCAGTAGATAGTATGAGGACCGTCCGCCCTTTTTAACCCAAAAATCGTAAATTTATTTTTTTGTTTTTTTTTATACATAGAAGGCTGGCTATATATTCCCTCAACCTGTCTGTAAAAGTTGAATGCCGAAAATCGCTTCTAAGTGCAGTATTTCGAGCTTTATATAAAGCTATCGCAATGGGCCTAATATACTGTATATGTATAAAAACAAATATATATAGGAATCATTACAAATTAATTTCATGTAATAGGACTAATATATATGTATTAATGACTAAAATGTAAATAGAAATAATTAAAAATACATTTCCTGTAGTAGGACTAGAGTTATTCTACTGAAAACAGTTTTTGAAGTTTGCGAGGCTTTTTCTCAAAACGAAAATGTCAAAAAATTCCAACTCGGAAATACATATAATCGAAACTTGTCATACAGTAATGATTCATATACCATTGGAAAGCCCATAAAAAACTCTATAAAGTAGTCAGGGGGAATTCTGTTAGCCACCCCCATTCATGCACAGCACATCTTCAAAGTTGCAAAACAAATGAACATTTTTCAACCTAAAAATATATAGGCTAAAAATAAAACTAGATGAGATATACAAAAAATGGTAAACAAGATTGTAGAAACACCTTTTGTGAGTTGATTGAACACAAACAGAAAGACAATACACTAGATTCTTGAGTACAGTGTCAATTATTGTAGTGTGTAATTTTGTATAATTTTTACCCTAATATTTTACATAATATTATATAAAACCAATGTCCAACCTGATGGTACCAAACATTAGCTCTCACAGTCCTCTAACCGTATGCCAACTCTCATTTAAATCAGAGGAAGTTCGCCGACACCCTAGGAGTAAATACCGGACGGTCCCCTTAATAAGTGTGCCAGTACTAGCAAGGACTCCTGGATACATTTGACAGTCAGAGTTATTAAGGGGGGTTACCTGTTTTTTTTATCTTTATCTCCTTTTCTCTCTTTCTCTGACTTGTATCCATTTGGCACCATTCAGCCAACTGTTTTAAGACGTTTAACCCCATCCAGGTGTCGATTTTTTCCAGGCGAGCGATAGCGAGGCAGCATTGTATGGAGAAATCTGGCCGGAGACATTTTTCTATCGAAAAATGTACAAATTTAGCTTGCTGTAAAACAAGAAAATATATATGCTGGCTCGCTACCACTCACCAGGAAAATATTGACACCTGGATGGGGGTAAACGTCTTATAACAGTAGGTTGAATGGATACAAGCCAAAGAGAGAGGGAGAGAAAGATAAAACAAAGGAGGTGGGCTCCCTTAATTGTCTCAAAAACAATAAAAATATTGAAGCTTAATTTACATAATGACATAAATGAGCTGGGTTGATTGTAGAATAAATATGGACCAGTAGCTGTTTTGTCTGTTGTGGTGGGAGTACGGTCATTGTTGCTTTGTTTGTGTTTGTGAGGCTGTGTGTGTGGTTGTGTGGTTGATTTTGTTGTGTGTGTGTGTGGTTTATTCTGTGTTGTGTGTGTGTGTGTGTGGTTGATTCTGTTTTGTGTGTGTGTGTGTGTGGTTGATTCTGTTTTGTGTGTGTGTGTGTGTGGTGAATGCTGCTTTGTGTGTGTGTGTGTGGTGAATGCTGCTTTGTGTGTTGTGGGTGTAAGGTCACTGTTGTTTTGTCTGTCTGTGTGTGGGGGGGGGGGTGTATGTGTGTGTGTGTGTGTGTGGTGAATGCTGCTTTGTGTGTGTGTGTGTGGTGAATGCTGCTTTGTGTGTGTGTGTGTGTGTGTGTGTGTGTAGTGAATGCTGCTTTGTGTGTGTGTGTGTGTGTGTGGTGAATGCTGCTTTGTGTGTGTGTGTGTGTGTGGTGAATGCTGCTTTGTGTGTTGTGGGTGTAAGGTCACTGTTGTTTTGTCTGTCTGTGTGTGTGGGGGGGGGGGGGTTGTATGTGTGTGTGTGTGTGTGTGGTGAATGCTGCTTTGTGTGTTGTGGGTGTAAGGTCACTGTTGTTTTGTCTGTCTGTGTGTGTGTGGGGGGGGGGGGGGGGGTTGTGTGTGTGTGTGTGTGTGTGTGTGGTGAATGCTGCTTTGTGTGTGTGTGTGTGTGTGTGTATGGTGAATGCTGCTTTGTGTGTGTGTGTGTGTGTCTGTGTGGTGAATGCTGCTTTGTGTGTGTGTGTGTGTGTCTGTGTGGTGAATGCTGCTTTATGTGTGTGTGTGTGTGTGTGTGTGTGTGTGTGTGGTGAATGCTGCTTTGTGTGTTGTGGGTGTAAGGTCACTGTTGTTTTGTCTGTCTGTGTGTGTGGGGGGGGGGGGGGGGGTTGTATGTATGTGTGTGTGTGTGTGTGTGTGTGTGTGTGTGTGTGTGGATGCTGTGTTGTGTGTGGACTAGTTGGTCATATGTACAGTTGGCCACATGAAATTGTATAAACTCAGTGACGTTATGTATGGAAGGAAAAATAGTAGGAATTAAATGAATAATTTAAATAGTAATGCAATAGTTAATTAATATAATGAGTTATTGGTTTCATAGCAATGTAGTTGTGCAAGTCAGTCACACTAAGTATATTTCCATTCATAAAATCATTAAGTGTAAAATTATAACACGTGACCAACTATGTATTTACATTTTGTAGGAGTCTATTTAATAGACAATTGAAGTGATCATGTTAATCACAAATCATCTAGTAGAGGTGCGTGTAAGAATTATTTATTATATAATGTAATTACTAATAGAATTTGTGCTTAATTCCACAATGTATATTTATGTTAGTTGCAAATAAGAGAGAGAGAGAGAGAGAGAGAGAGAGAGAGAGAGAGAGATAACAGGTAAAAGGCTCTATTCCAGTCTTCTTTCGTTTCATCCAGTGGGAGGAAGGAGAAGGCCTGCACACAAAATACAGTATTATAATACTTAAAAGAGAAGATTACATAATTTGAACATATTTATTATGGTGCTTCAGTAGACTAACATTGTAATTGATAAAACAACACAGAATGTACGTTACTTCGATGTATATAATTATGATCATATGCGAATTTAAAGTGTTAACAATTTTATTTTATTTTATTCTATTCTACGATATTTCACACACCTCTGTAAATGTTGACACAATATAAACCCATATAACGAAAGTCAACCGAAACGTGTTTCATTAAAATATAACATCATATTCAATATATGGGCTTAACCTCTTAAGTAATTGAAGACGCATCCCTTCCTGGTAATCTAGCAATCAGTAGAGGATTTTATTTAGAATTGGAAGGAGTTTTAGAAGTCAAAGGGTTAATTGAGATGTACTTTACGTATTTAATCCTTAGAGGGACTACCAAGGTTGAATACAATCATCTAATAATAGCCTGAATCAAGTAGAAAAGGGCATTCTGATATTGAAAAGTTTAAGTTCTCCAGTATAGTGAATGGAGTAGAGAACTATATTTTTTTCCTTTCCTTCCTTCTAATGTCTTGGTGTAGGGGGATCCCAGGGGAGACGCGCCCCCTCTGGTGGTGGATCAGGAGCTTTGTGTGCCGCGGGGGATAAGGAGAGTTGAGTTTTGTGTATAGCTGAGGTGGCGCCTCTTTTTTTAGGAGCCTGGTTCTTTGTTTTGATGAATGTCGGGCCTTTTGTTGTGTACGTTAAGAATGGTCTTGTGAGTGGGAGGTGGTGGTGAATGTTGTTTTGTGTGTTGTGGTGGTGGATGCTGTTTTGTGTGTTGTGGTGGGTGTAGGGTGGGTCATTGTTGTTTGTTTGTGTGTGTGTGTGGTGGTGGATGCTGTTTGTGTGTGTGTGTGTGTGTGTGAGTGGGAGGTAGTGGTGTATGTTTTGTGTGTTGTGATGTGTGTAGGGTAGGTCATTGTTGTTTGTTTGGGTGTGTGTGTGGTGGTGGATGCTGCTTGTGTGTGTGTGTGTGTGTGTGTGTGAGTGGGAGGTGGTGGTGTATGTTTTGTGTGTTGTGATGTGTGTAGGGTGTGTCATTGTTGTTTGTTTGGGTGTGTGTGTGGTGGTGGATGCTGTTTTGTGTGTTGTAGTGGGTGTATGGTGGATCATTGTTGTTTGTGTGTCTGTGTGTGGTTGATGTTGTTTGTGTGTGTGTGAGTCGGAGGTGGTGGTGGATGTTGCTTTGTGTGTTGTAGTGGGTGTAGGGTGGGTCATTGTTGTTGTGTTTGTGTGTGTGTGTCTGTGGTGGATGTTGTTTTGTGTGTTTGTAGGGTAGGTCATTGTTGTTTTGTGTGTGTCTGTGGTGGATGTTTTTTTTTTTTTTTTGTGTAGGGTAGGTCATTGTTGTTTTGTGTGTGTGTGTGGTGGATGTTGTTTTGTGTGTTTGTAGGGTAGGTCATTGTTGTTTTGTGTGTGTCTGTGGTGGATGTTGTTGTGTGTGTGTGTAGGGTAGGTCATTGTTGTTTTGTGTGTGTCTGTGGTGGATGTTATTTTGTGTGTGTGTAGGGTAGGTCATTGTTGTTTTGTGTGTGTCTGTGGTGGATGTTGTTTTGTGTGTGTGTAGGGTAGGTCATTGTTGTTTTGTGTGTCTGTGGTGGATGTTGTTTTGTGTGTGTAGGGTAGGTCATTGTTGTTTTGTGTGTCTGTGGTGGATGTTGTTTTGTGTGTGTGTAGGGTAGGTCATTGTTGTTTTGTGTGTGTGTGGTGGATGTTGTTTTGTGTGTGTGTAGGGTAGGTCATTGTAGTTTTGTGTGTGTGTGGTGGATGTTGTTTTGTGTGTTGTGGTGGGTGTATTGTGGGACATTGTTTGTTTTGTGTGTGTGTGTGTGTGTGTGTGTGTGTGTGTGTGTGTGTGTGTGTGTGTGTGTGTGTGTGTGTGTACAACTAGCAAAGAGAAAACAAAGTAAGCTACGTTAAATATTTTGAAAATAAAATAAAGTTAAAGATTATGTGTAAAGATAAGAGGAAAATTATATCCATGTATCATTGTTGACTAAGTGGCCAGGCAGAGATGAATGACTATACGTATGAGAGAGAGAGAGAGAGAGAGAGAGAGAGAGAGAGAGAGAGAGAGAGAGAGAGAGAGAGAGAGAGAGGGTGTAAATGTATATCCATGTATCATTGTTGACTAAGTGGCCAGGCAGAGATGAATGACTATACGTATGAGAGAGAGAGAGAGAGAGAGAGAGAGAGAGAGAGAGAGAGAGAGAGAGAGAGAGAGAGAGAGGGTGTAAATGGTATAACACTGAAGTTGATGCTTAGCCTGAATATGACAGGAGGGGAGAGGGAGGGGGAGGGAGAGTTATAAAGTGCTGGCCCTGAGAGAGAGAGAGAGAGAGAGAGAGAGAGAGAGAGAGAGAGAGAGAGAGAGAGAGAGAGAGAGAGAGAGAGGTGTATGATTGAAGGGTATTGTCATATAGCTTGTATAATGTGTACTGGTATGTATATATTGAAGGGTATTGTCATTTAGCTTGTATAATGTGTACTGGTATGTATATATTGAAGGGTATTGTCATTTAGCTTGTATAATGTGTACTGGTATGTATATATTGAAGGGTATTGTCATTTAGCTTGTATAATGTGTACTGGTATGTATATATTGAAGGGTATTGTCATTTAGCTTGTATAATGTGTACTGGTATGTATATATTGAAGGGTATTGTCATATAGCTTGTATAATGTGTACTGGTATGTATCTATTTTTTTCATAGTGACATTCGAAAATTAGATAAAAGAAGAACGGTGGGAATTGATGGAAAGACGGAAGAAATATTAAGAGAAGAAAGAAAGAAAGGAAAATGAATTAAGGAGGTCACCGGCTTCTTTTATATCTTTCTCTCCTTTTCTCTCTTTCCCTGGCTTGTATCCATTCGGCCCCATTCATCCAACTGTTTCAAGACGTTTATCCACATCCTGGTGTCGATTTCTTCCTGGCGAGCGATAGCGAGCCAGCATTGCATGGAGAAATCCGGCTTCGCCGGAGACATTTTTATATCGAAAAATAAACAAATTTAGCTTGCTGTCAAGACAAAAATATATATATATATATGCTGGCTCGCTACCGCTCGCCAGGAAAATATTGACACCTGGATGGGGGTAAACGTCTTAAAACAGGAGGCTGAATGGGGCCGAATGGATAAAGCTAAAGAGAGAGGGAGAGAAAGAGAAAAAAGCTATTTGGGCTTCCTTAAAGCAGAAAGAGGTATAGAGAAAATTGAAGGAAAGGACATGGAGAGAAGGAGGAAAGAAAGGAAGATGAATTAAAATAAGAATGAAGTATGGACGGAAGGGAGGGAAAGAAGGAAGGAAAACGGAGAGATGAAGGAAGGAGGAAGGCAATGGGAGGTAGAATAAGAAGGTCGAAGGAAGATGGAAAGATGAGGTTAATGAAAAATTCAATATGGAGGGAAGTTAAGCAAAGAAGGAACGAAATGGAGAGAAGGAAGACAAATGGAGAGAAGGAAGACAAATGGAGAGAAGGAAGAAAATGGAGAGAAGGAAGGAAATGGAGAGAAGGAAGAAAATGGAGAGAAGGAAGACAAATGGAGAGAAGGAAGACAAATGGAGAGAAGGAAGACAAATGGAGAGAAGGAAGACAAATGGAGAGAAGGAAGACAAATGGAGTGAAGGAAAATGGAGAGAAGGAAGAAAATGGAGAGAAGGAAAATGGAGAGAAGGAAGACAAATGGAGAGAAGGAAGACAAATGGAGAGAAGGAAGACAAATGGAGAGAAGGAAGATAAATGGAGTGAAGGAAAATGGAGAGAAGGAAGAAATGGAGAGAAGGAAAATGGAGAGAAGGAAAATGGAGAGAAGGAAGACAAATGGAGAGAAGGAAGACAAATGGAGAGAAGGAAGACAAATGGAGAGAAGGAAAATGGAGAGAAGGAAGACAAATGGAGAGAAGGAAAATGGAGAGAAGGAAGACAAATGGAGAGAAGGAAAATGGAGAGAAGGAAGAAAATGGAGAGAAGGAAGACAAATGGAGAGAAGGAAGACAAATGGAGAGAAGGAAGAAAATGGAGAGAAAGAAAATGGAGAGAAGGAAGACAAATGGAGAGAAGGAAGAAAATGGAGAGAAGGAAAATGGAGAGAAGGAAGAAATATGGAGAGAAGGAAGAAATATGGAGAGAAGGAAGAAAAATGGAGAGAAGGAGGAAGGAAAAAACATGGAGAGAAGGAGGAAGGAAGAGACATGGAGAGAAGGAGGAAGGAAGAGACATGGAGAGAAGGAGGAAGGAAGAGACATGGAGAGAAGGAGGAAGGAAGAGGCATGGAGAGAAGGAGGAAGGAAGAGACATGGAGAGAAGGGAGAAGGAAGAGACATGGAGAGAAGGAGGAAGGAAGAGACATGGAGAGAAAGAGGAAGGAAGAGGCATGGAGAGAAGGAGGAAGAAGAGACATGGAGAGAAGGGGGAAGGAAGAGACTTGGAGAGAAGGGGGAAGGAAGAGACATGGAGAGAAAGAGGAAGGAAGAGACATGGAGAGAAGGAGGAAGGAAGAGACATGGAGAGAAGGAGGAAAGAAGAGACATGGAGAGAAGGAGGAAGGAAGAGACATGGAGAGAAGGAGGAAGGAAGAGACATGGAGAGAAGGAGGAAGGAAGAGACATGGAGAGAAGGAGGAAGGAAGAGACATGGAGAGAAGGAGGAAAGAAGAGACATGGAGAGAAGGAGGAAGGAAGAGACATGGAGAGAAGGAGGAAGGAAGAGACATGGAGAGAAGGAGGGAGGAAGAGACATGGAGAGAAGGAGGAAGGAAGAGACATGGAGAGAAGGAGGAAGGAAGAGACATGGAGAGAAGGAGGGAGGAAGAGACATGGAGAGAAGGAGGAAGGAAGAGACATGGAGAGAAGGAGGAAGGAAGAGACATGGAGAGAAAGAGGAAGAAAGAGACATGGAGAGAAGGGGGAAGGAAGATACTTGGAGAGAAAGGGGAAGGAAGAGACATGGAGAGAAGGAGGAAGGAAGAGACATGGAGAGAAGGAGGAAGGAAGAGACATGGAGAGAAAGAGGAAGGAAGAGACATGGAGAGAAGGAGGAAGGAAGAGACATGGAGAGAAGGAGGAAGGAGGAGACATGGAGAGAAAGAGGAAGGAAGAGACATGGAGAGAAAGAGGAAGGATATAAACATGGAAAGAAGGAGGAAGGAAGAAGGAATAATGATAATAATAATAATAAAGGAAGAAGGGGAAAGACGAAGTTAGAACAATAGTAAGAGAAGAGAACCAGTGGAACAACCAAACATGGATAGAAGAGGTGGAAAGTGGAGGAAGAGGATAGCTGAGGTGGAAAGTGGAGGAAGAGGATAGCAGAGGTGGAAAGTGGATGAAGAGGATAGATGAGATGAACAGTGGAGGAAGAGGATAGCAGAGGTGGAAAGTGGAGGAAGAGGATAACAGAGGTGGACAGTGGAGGAAGAGGATAGATGAGGTGGAAAGTGGAGGAAGAGGATAGCAGAGGCGGAAAGTGGAGGAAGAGGATAGCAGAGGTGGACAGTGGAGGAAGAGGCTAGCAGAGGTGGAAAGTGGAGGAAGAGGTGGACAGTGGAGGAAGAGGATAGCAGAGGTGGAAAGTGGAGGAAGAGGATAGATGAGGTGGATAGTGGAGGAAGAGGATAGATGAGGTGGACAGTGGAGGAAGAGGATAGCAGAGGTGGACAGTGGAGGAAGAGGATAGCAGAGGTGGACAGTGGAGGAAGAGGATAGCAGAGGTGGATAGTGGAGGAAGAGGATAGCAGAGGTGGACAGTGGAGGAAGAGGATAGCAGAGGTGGAAAGTGGAGGAAGAGGATAGCAGAGGTGGACAGTGGAGGAAGAGGATAGCAGAGGTGGACAGTGGAGGAAGAGGATAGCAGAGGTGGAGTACAAAGGAGTACAAAGGAAATCAAGCAACAACAGATCTAGTGACCCTTCTAGGTTGCTTGTCCTCCAAAACACTGAGGATCAAGTGTCCAAACAGTGGTTTAGAGTGGGTAAGGGAACATTGGAAAGGGAATTACTGCCCTGGAACTAATGTCCGTGGCAGGATTAGGAAGTTAGTAGGGGACAGATGGGTTAGTAACTGAGGGGGGATAAAATAAAGTTATTCATTTACAAACGCAGTCAGTCGCAGGTTTGAAGCGAGATATTTGTCTAGGCGGAGTTTAAATGAATCAACGGTGATGCAGTCTATAACGTTTCGGGGAAGCCCATTCCACAAGTTGACAACTCGATTGAAGAAGAAATTCTTAGATTCGTGTGAGTTAAAAGATTTACCAATAATTTTGCAACCGTTTCCCCGTGTGTAATTAGATTGGTCGATAGTGAAGTACTTACTACAGTTCATATTGTCGATGCCTTTGATGATTTTGAACACTTGAATTAAGTCACCTCTTAATCTGCGCTGGGTTAAAGGAAATAGATTTAATTCTCTAAGACACTCTTCATATGGTTTGTTCTTTAGGCTAGGTATCATTTTGGTAACTCTACGTTGAACTCGTTCTAGCTTGTTTATATCTTTTTGGTAATAAGGGCACCAGGATTGAACACAGTATTCCAGAAGAGGGCGGACTAAGGAATTGTAAAGGGTTAGGATAACTTCTTTGGATTTATGCTCAAATGACCTGCCTATAAAGCCAATTATTTTGTTTGCCTTCTTAACAACTTCTGAACATTGTTGACTCGGTTTTAGGTTACTCGATATTGTTACTCCCAGATCGGTTTCTCTGTTTACATTCTTAAGCTGAGTGCCATTCATCGAATAGTTTGCTTTCTCATTTAGGTATCCGATATGTAGTACTTTACATTTATCCGCATTGAAACTCATTTGCCAAATTTGGGCCCAACATGACAATTTATCTAGATTGTGTTGCATATCGTCAACTTGTTCTTTTGAGAGTACGCTATTTGCAATTTTTGTATCGTCAGCAAATTTTGAGATTGTACAGGTGAGGCCCTCATCTATGTCGTTGATGTAAATTAGAAAGAGAATTGGTCCTAGTACCGATCCCTGGGGTACCCCGCTACTTACATTGGTCCATTTAGATGCCTTACCGTTTATGACTACTCTTTGCTTTCTGTCGCTGAGCCAATTTTCTATCCATTTCAACACACCGTCTTGTATTCCATGCGCTTTTAGTTTTAGCAGTAAACGTTTGTGGGAACTTTGTCAAAGGCCTTTTGAAAATCAAGGTATATAATATCTACAGCTTTACTCTCATCGTAGAGGTTGAGGATATCGTGGAAGAAGTCTAAGAGGTTTGTTAAACAGGAACGTTTTTTACGAAAGCCGTGTTGAGTATCTTTAAGTATGTTATTTTCCTCTAAGTGATTTACGAGTCTGTCTCGTATGACCGTTTCTAGCATTTTACATACAACTGAGGTTAAGCTAATTGGACGATAGTTACTGGGTAGGGATTTGCTGCCTTTTTTGAATATCGGTGTTACGTTGGCTAGCTTCCACTGATCAGGCATAGTTCCAGACTGCAAGGATTTATTGAATAGTAATGTCAGTGGTTTGGAGAGCTCATCCTTAGCTTCCTTCAGAACTCTAGGCGAGATTGTATCAGGTCCAGGCGTTTTATTTACCTTGAGTTTATCTAAACAATTCAATACTTCTCTCTCTGTAACGGTGATATTGCTTAGAACATCTGAATTATCAATCTGAATCGGCGATGGTGTAGGGATATCACTGAGGTCTTCTGCTGTAAAAACTGATGCAAAGAAGGTATTGAGGGCATTACTCATTTGTACTTCGTCTTTGGTGTATTCTCCATTTTCATCGACTAACGGTCCAACAGTTGAAGTGACTACTTTTTTCTTTCTGATATAACTATAGAATTCTTTCGGGTTTGTTTTACTTTGATTCGCAATATGTAACTCTAAGGTCTTTTTACTTTGCTTAATTAACTTTTTGGCTTTGCGTCGTAGCTCTACAAATTTCACCCGTTCTTCGTCATTTTGTGAGGATTTTAATCTATCATTAGCAAAATTTTTAGCAAGCAGGCAGTTTGAAATATCTTTATTCCACCATTTGGGCTTATTATTATGGCCTGGACGCCGTATTTTCGATGGTATGCAGTCTTGCACTGCTTTTAGGTAAGTGGTTTCGAATAACTTCCAAGATGTATTTATGTCATTATTGTTAATTAAAAAGCTCCAGTCAGTTTCTTTAAACATAGCTCTAAGTTTATGGAAGTTTGCTTTCTTGAAATTAGGGACTTTTTCGATGCTACTATTTGGTTCGTTACTAGTAAACTTTAAAGTGAAAGTTATCGTACGATGGTCGCTGTTTCTGAATTCATCACCAACATTCAAATTCTCTATTAATTCTTCTTTTGTTGCAAGTACAATGTCAAGAACGTTATTACCACGGGTCGGCGTTCGAACAAATTGATAAAGCGAACTCTCTTGCAAGTTCGTATACAAGTCATGTCCGGAGTGTGAAGTAAGAGTATCGCCCCACTTGGTCACAGGTAAATTAAAGTCGCCAAAATTACGGTATCTTGTGAGTTACTTACATCTGCAATTTGTTCATAAATTTCTCGGTCAGTTTGCACTGATTGAGCTGGAGGTCTGTATATTAATGCAAGTATTATTTTTGTACCTTTATTATTCTTTATTAGCACAAAAGATGCGTCGACGTTCACAATTTGAGGTTTTGACAAGAGGGTAGGGTTAAGACTTTCTTTGATATAAAGTAAAACGCCACCTCCATTTCGATTTATTCGGCTTTTCTCAAACATTACATAACCGGGAAGTGAATACTCTGCTAAAAAGTCTCTATCTTCTGTATTGAGCCAAGATTCTGTTATGCCAATCACATCATAATTTTCTGTAAACACTAGCTCCTCTAAATCTGAAAATTTATTGCGTATGCTACGAGCGTTTGCATAGAAAACCTTTAAATTTGTTATTTTAGAACTCACGGAACGCTCTTTAATAATATTTTTGGTTCTTGTCGGATCTACATTTATGTTCATGGCTGTCCTCGGTCCTCGCTGTCTTCGGTCCTTATTGCTGGTGGTCCTCGGTTGCCTCTGTTTTTTTCTTGGCGTTGGATGATTTATGTCACTGCTGCTTCTTCTCTGATGGCGTTTTTTGATCCATGGCTGCGGACTGCTTCGTGTAGGAGACGACCCATGCGTGCTGAACCCACAAGGTTTAGATAGTGGACAGTGGAGGAAGAGGATAGCAGAGGTGGACAGTGGAGGAAGAGGATAGATGAGGTGGATAGTGGAGGAAGAGGATATATGAGGTGGACAGTGGAGGAAGAGGATAGCAGAGGTGGACAGTGGAGGAAGAGGATAGATGAGGTGGATAGTGGAGGAAGAGGATAGATGAGGTGGATAGTGGAGGAAGAGGATAGATGAGGTGGACAGTGGAGGAAGAGGATAGCAGAGGTGGACAGTGGAGGAAGAGGATAGATGAGGTGGATAGTGGAGGAAGAGGATAGATGAGGTGGATATTGGAGGAAGAAGATAGCAGAGGTGGAAAGTGGAGGAAGAGGATATATGAGGTGGACAGTGGAGGAAGAGGATTGCAGAGCTGGATAGTGGAGGAAGAGGATAGCAGAGCTGGATAGTGGAGGAAGAGGATAGGAGAGTTGGATAGTGGAGGAAGAGGATAGATGAGGTGGATATTGGAGGAAGAGGATAGCAGAGGTGGATAGTGGAGGAAGAGGATAGCAGAGGTGGACAGTGGAGGAAGAGGATAGCAGAGCTGGATAGTGGAGGAAGAGGATAGCAGAGCTGGACAGTGGAGGAAGAGGATAGCAGAGCTGGACAGTGGAGGAAGAGGATAGCAGAGCTGGATAGTGGAGGAAGAGGATAGCAGAGCTGGATAGTGGAGGAAGAGGATAGCAGAGCTGGACAGTGGAGGAAGAGGATAGCAGAGCTGGATAGTGGAGGAAGAGGATAGCAGAGCTGGATAGTGGAGGAAGAGGATAGCAGAGCTGGAGTGAGGAGAGGATAGCAGAGCTGATAGTGGAGGAAGGATAGCAGAGCTGGATAGTGGAGGAAGAGGATAGCAGAGCTGGATAGTGGAGGAAGAGGATAGCAGAGCTGGAATAGTGGAGAGGATAGCAGAGCTGGATAGTGGAGGAAGAGGATAGCAGAGCTGGATAGTGGAGGAAGAGGATAGCAGAGCTGGATAGTGGAGGAAGAGGATAGCAGAGCTGGATAGTGGAGGAAGAGGATAGCAGAGCTGGATAGTGGAGGAAGAGGATAGCAGAGCTGGATAGTGGAGGAAGAGGATAGCAGAGCTGGATAGTGAAGGAATTGGATATAAGAGAGTGTTGGAGAGAGAGAGCGTTTTGGATGAGTTGTAATGAGAATCACATAGTACTTTAAGGGAGCCCAACTCGCTTGTTTTCTCTTTCTCTCCCTCCCTCTTTGGTTTGTATCCATTCGGCCCCATTCAGCCTACTGCTTTAAGACGTTTACCCCCATCCAGGTTACAATATTTTCCTGGCGAGCGGTAGCAAGCTGTATATATTTTTAGTTTTGAGAGCAAGCTAAATTTGTAAATTTTTCTATATAAAAAATTCTCCGGCGAAGCCGGATTTCTCCATACAATATATAGTTGGAAGCACAAAGAAGGAAGAAATTAAAATTCTCAAATCAAATAAAGGAACAACGCAAGGAGATCCAGTGGCAATGGCAATGTACTCACTGGCACTATCAATTCTGCAGCAGAAAATAAAACATGAGGTAACCCGAGTGAAACAAGTGGCGTATGCAGATGACCTCACAGGTGCATAAAAATAGGGGATCTCAAAGAATGGTGGCGGAGAGTACAATCGGTAGGCGAAGTCATTGGGTACCATCCGAATGCTAGTAAATCTGTACTAATAGTGAAAGAAAACAAGTATGAAGAAGCGGTGCGGACTTTTGATGGGACAGGAGTGAAGATTACAAAGGAGGGTCAACGCCATTTGGAGCAGTAATAGGCACAGAAGAATGCAAGAGAGACTATGTGCGAAAAAAGGTAGCGAAGTGGGTAAAGGAAGTGAAAACCCTGGCAGACATTGCGAAATCTGAACCACATGCTGCATATACTGCCTTCACATATGGTGTTAAGCACAGATGGACCTTTCTTATGAGAACAGTGCCTGGCATTAGACAGATGCTCCAACCGCTTGAAGAAGCAATCAGAGGAACATTCATACCGGCCTTAACAGAGATGGAAGGCGTCACGCAAGAGCTAAGAGATCTATTAGCTCTTCCGCCAAGGTTCGGAGGTATGGGGATCATAAACCCAGTGGAGGCGGCACTACATGAGTACCAAAATTCCCTTAAACTTACTACGTCTCTGACAGAAAAAATACGGGAGCAAAATGAAAATGATGAGGTGGACGAAGAGGAACAACGAAATGCAAGACAGGAAATTACAAAGAGCAGAGAAGAGAGACAGAAACATAGCCTAGAACAAATTAAGACCAGATGTAGGGAAGAACTGAAAATGAGAGTTGAGATGGCACAAGACACGGGGGCTTCAAATTGGCTCACATCATTACCAATAAAGGAGAAAGGCTTCAGCTTAAATAAACAAGAATTCAATGATGCCGTAGCCTTGAGGTATGGGTGGCCAGTTTCGAACCTGCCGCTGAAATGTGCATGCGGTGAAATAAACAACCCAGACCACTGTATGACCTGTAAGAAAGGAGGATTCATCTGTATCCGCATGATGAAGTACGAGACATCACTGCACAAATGCTGGACGAGGTGTGCCATGATGTCAGAATCGAACCGGAACTTCTGCCTATGGACGGACAGCGCTTGGCCCACAATACTGCAAATACTTCAAATGAAGCAAGAGTGGACGTAAGTGCTCGAGGTTTTTGGACGAGGGGACAACGGGCTTTTTTCGACATCAGAATCTTCAACCCAAGAGCACAAACATATCGTGAGCAAGGACACAAGGCGGCATACTTGAGAAACGAAAGTGAGAAAAAACGCGCTTATGAAGAAAGAATTTTGAACAGGGATCAAGGAAGCTTTACTCCTCTGGTCTTCTCATCGTCGGGAGGTATGGGACCTTCTGCAAGTGTCTTCTATGCCAGATTAGCTGAACAAATATCGGAGAAAAAGCGCCAGCATAGAAGCCAAGTCATAACTTGGATGAGATGCCGGCTCTCTTTCTCTCTTCTCAGGTCTGCACTCCTATGTCGCAGGGGTACAAGGTCCTCCCCGCTACAGAAGACAAGAGTGAGAGACTTGGACTTTGAAATGGTCGTGGCGGAGGGACGAATTGGGGAACAACTAGGTTGATTGTAGGGAGGTACTGGTACAATAAGATAAACTACAATGTAACTAGAATAAGATAGATTGTACACCACTTTGTAACTGTCACTTAATAAAAAAAAAAAAAAATAATAAAATAGAAGGAAACATGCTTACATTACTGAAATGTTTGTGGACATGCAGTAATGCAAGTAATGGTCACTCTTCTGTAAATCTAAAATGGCTTACTTAAGAATGGGAAAGGGGTGGGACCTTCTATTTTTTTTTTTTTTTTTTTATATTTAAAAAAAAAAAAAATCTCTATACAATGCTGGCTCACTATCGTTCGCCAGGAAGAAATCGACACCTGGATGAGGATAAACGTCTTAAAACAGCTTGCTGAATGGGGCCGAATGGATACAAGCCAGGGAAAGAGAGAAAAGGAGAGAGAGATAACCAAAAAAACGATGACCCCCCTTAAAAGGTGTATATATGAGGGTAGGGTTTAGTTTTGGTCTTTACATTCATTCACTAGACCTCCATAGACCCCCCTTCAAGATAAATGTGTTCATTTTTTTTCGGTAGAAAAATGTCCCGACCGAATACCCATTCCTTCTAAAATAACGAGCTAGCTATCGCTCGCCAGAAAAAAAAATGAACACCTAAATGGCACGAAAGGTCCTAATAATGACAAAGAAATGGGGTGAAAGGTCTTAAAATCACCAAACTAATGGAACGAACGTCTTTAAATCCCAAAACTAGTGGGGCTAAACATGAGGGAGAAGGGGGTCCAGAACAAAAACCCGTTACCAGAACAATGAGTACAGTCGCTGTCAGGAATATTAGAACACCTAATTATTTTTAACCTTATTCTGGCTAGTATTAGACGATTGTATGCCGTTTATAAAGGGCACCAAGCAATTAACAGGCCTCGAATGATCTCACTTAACCCTTTATAAAGGGCCCCAAGCAATTAACAGGCCTCGAATGATCTCACTTAACCCTTTATAAAGGGCCCCAAGCAATTAACAGGCCTCGAATGTATGCCGTTTATAAAGGGCCCCAAGCAATTAACAGGCCTCGAATGTATGCCGTTTATAAAGGACCCCAAGCAATTAACAGGCCTCGAATGATCTCACTTAACCCTTTTAACCCAATTAACAGGCCTCGAATGATCTCACTTAACCCTTTTAACCCAATTAACAGGCCTCGAATGATCTCACTTAACCCTTTTAACCCAATTAACAGGCTTGGAACTAGCTCACTTACTGTAACCCTTTTAACCCAATTAACAGGCTTGGAACTATCTCACTTACTGTAACCCTTTTAACCCAATTAACAGGCCTCGAATGATCTCACTTAACCCTTTTAACCCAATTAACAGGCCTCGAATGATCTCACTTAACCCTTTTCACTACGACAGATAATTTTTAAACTGCACAAAACCGTCCAAATATAGCTAGAATAAAATAATAAGGCGTCGTCGGTACAGAAAGGGTTAAGGGAGCCCAGACGGTATTGTGCAGCATCATTTACTGGTTCGGCTCAATGGTTTAAGGAAGGGGTTTAGTTTGCTCTCTAAACCTCCATCAAACTTAAAAAAACACCCACTTGACCCCTCTTCGATATATAAAAACACCCACTTGACCCCTCTTCGATATAAAACACCCACTTGACCCCTCTTCGATATATATTTGTACATTTTACGGTAGAAAAATGTCCCGGCCGAAGGCTGATTCCTCTTCAAATACAGGCTCGCTTTCGCTCGCCAGGAAAAAAACGACCCCTAAATGACACGAAAGGTTTTAATATTGGCAAATAAATGGGGCAAAAAGTCTGAATATCGCCAAACTAATGGGGCGAATGTCTTGAAATCTCATAACTAATAGGGCTAAACATGAGGGAGGAGGAGGACTCGAAAAAACAACTGCCTCCCCTTAACTGTATAGTCTGTTCGTTTCCAGCAGGCGGTAAATTGCCATGTCTGGATTACTGAGCTATGACGTAGATCTGTTAAGCCGAGAACTTTCATAGTCAACATTCGATAATCAAAAAAATTCTGGCAACATTTCTGGAATATTTGCCCTAGTATTGGAAACTAGAATGTTGATAGATGAATTTAAGTGACCAAAATATTTTAAATGTTGACCTCATTAGCTGCCAGACCAGTATTGAGGATAAATGTTGAGGGAAATAGCGCTCGTGTGATACCGGCTTAAGCGATGTATGTGATGGCTAATTATGAACACTTGGAATTAACATAACACAGACACATAATAATTGCATATTAAAGCCTGGTTCACACATAGCCGAGTCGGTGCGCGAGTCCAACACGAGTCACACTCGTCGATTATCGCCGTCGCTGGAGGCCGAGTCGGCCGCGAGTAGCAATTGCTCCCGAGTCAAGGAGAGTGTAACACGAGTTAACTCGAGTCAATACGAGTCAACACGTGTCCATGCAAGAGTCTGTATGAGTAACTGAGAATCAAAACGAGTGTAACACGAACCAAACACGAGTGTCCAAAATTTGAAAAATAACAGCCACATTCCAGAGTACGCAAACAAAGAGTATGGAAGAGTCTAACACGAGTCAACGCGAGTGTTACACAGATCAACATGTGTGTTACATACGTGTTGTTGCGTGTAGACACGTGTTGATTCGTGTTGATTCGCCAACGTCGAAATGATGACGAAAAGCGACGAATCACCAAAGAGTGTTACACGGGTTTACACGAGTCAACACGAGTTAACACGAATAATGAAGTTATTCAGAGTTCAGCACGAGTTAACACGTATGTACACGAGTCTACACGTATGTAGGCCACAATCGTGGGTACTCGCCACGTGGCCCAAAAATTTCATGCATGCATGAAATTTTTGGACCCCGTGGCGAGTACCCACGAGTGTGTCGAGTAAACAAAGAGTATACACGAGTGTAACACGAGTGTTGAGGAGTCTCGACGAGTCATTGCCGAATAGCAAAATTTCAGCACTCGTGTTGGACTCGCGCACCGACTCGGCTATGTGTGAACCACCCTTAATGGGAGGCAGTTGTTTCTTCGAGTCCTTCTCCTCCTTCATGTTTAGCCCTATTAGTTATGAGATTTCAAGACATTCACCCCATTAGTTTGGTAATTTTCAGACCTTTTGCCCCATTTCTTTGCCAATATTAAGACCTTTCGTGCCATTTTGGTGTCGATTTTTTCCAGGCGAGCGTGTATTTGAAGAGGAATCGACCTTCGGCCGGGACATTTTCTGCCGAAAAATGTACACATTTATATCGAAAGGGGGTCTTGTGGGTGTTTTTATAAGTTTGATAGAGGTTTAGAGAGCAAACTAAACCCCTTCCTTAACACCTAACGACCGGCCTAGGCGGTAAATAATATGTAGCCACCAGCGAGGTGATTTTACCCAAAATAGGGCTGTTTACGTGATCATTTTCATGCCTAAATAAGACCCAGAGTGTAAAACAAGTATATATCCCTGAAAGGGCATAAACAGAGCTTTCCAATGACACCCCAACGATCCTTGTACGACCGCTAGTTTTCTTGCAACATTCGCGCAACACGAGTGCAAAAAACATGTAATTCGGTACTTTCCCCACACAATTCCCTGTGTAGCGAGTGTGAGAGGGTGGAGGAGGGTGGGATTCATGTCAGTTGGTCCACCGCGGTGGTCTGGAGCAGTCATACGCTCGCTACTCTCCTGCCACCACTTGTCTCTCTCTCTCAGCAACATTACGTGCTGAAAATGCCACACGACTTATGTTGTGAGCCGCCACATAGTCCAAATTTCTTTCACTCGACATATGATGCGCGCCACCAGTTAAGGGTTAAACCATTGAGCCGAACCAGTACATTATGCTGCACAATACCGTCTGAGCTCCCTTAAGCTATGGAGTATCAAGAAATCCGTTATTAACCCTTTCAGTACCGCTGTCGTCCATTAAACTTTCTTCTGGCTACTGTTAGACGATTGTATTCACTTTAAACAAGGCCTCCAGCCATTAGCAGGCTTCGAACTATCTCACGTAACCCATTTCACTACCACAGATCCTTCTTAAACTGCACACAATCGTTTAAATTTAGCCAGAACTATTGTATCCAATTGTTGAATCACATTCAGGGATATTTGGGCCATATTTGGAGCAACAGATGTGATATACTGACGCAGAGTGTATTAAACATTTAATTGTATTTCATAGTACACACACACACACACACACACACACACACACACACACGGAGCACATTGCGAGTACAAAATTTAATTCCGTGTTATTTTAGATCGTGCAGTGTGTGAGAGAAAGGGGGGAGGGGAGGGATGTGTATGTGTGTGTGGTATGTGTGTGTGTGTGTGTGTTTGTGTGTGTGTGTGTGTGTATGCGTGTGTGTGTGTGTGTGTGTGTGTGTATGTGTATGCGTGTGCGTGTGTGTGTGTGTGTGCGTGTGTGTGTGTTGTATAAACACTATACACAGACTTCAGACCCTAACAGTCATACAAGGCATCATGACCTATGTTCTACGGTCCTTAATAGAATTGTCTCTTAGTGAAAAACAAGGGTATAGATAACTAAGATTCTAATCATATCCTCCATATATACGGTTGTTTGTGTGTGTGTGTGTGTGTGTGTGTGTGTGTGTGTGTGTGCATTCAGTGAGCCAGCTGTAACTGGCAGAAATAGTCAACACTGTTTTTCTGCAGTATACATTTGTGTAGCCAAGCAGTAAGGCTGTGTGGGTCGTCCTATGGATACTTTGTTTTAACAGCCTATATCTTCATAACCTTTGTTTTAACAGCCTATATCTTCATAACCTTTGTTTTAACAGCCTATATCTTCATAACCTTTGTTTTAACAGCCTATATCTTCATAACCTTTGTTTTAACAGCCTATATCTTCATAACCTTTGTTTTAACAGCCTATATCTTCATAACCTTTGTTTTAACAGCCTATATCTTCATAACCTTTGTTTTAACAGCCTATATCTTCATAACCTTTGTTTTAACAGCCTATATCTTCATAACCTTTGTTTTAACAGCCTATATCTTCATAACCTTTGTTTTAACAGCCTATATCTTCATAACCTTTGTTTTAACAGCCTATATCTTCATAACCTTTGTTTTAACAGCCTATATCTTCATAACCTTTAGTATCATTACCTTTTGCAATACTCCAATAAATGTAGAATAGGTAGTAGAAGCTGCTGCTATTTTTAGAACTTGCAATATATATAAATACTCATATGAATAATGATGCTAATACGATAAATTACGCACAATAATAGTGTATTCACATTTTAGACGTGTTCTCAATATTCCCGAATATGACAGTTGAAAATACTTGCATGAAATAGATACATACAGTAGGTCCAGATGACGACTCTGTTTTAAAAACTGTTGTCAGTTTCTTGTTTTCCGATATATCGAACTTATAATGTAGCATATTATGTTATTTTGTGATAGCATCTATAATTATCACGTCACGTACTATCAGAGTAAGCTATATTACAAGAACGGTCAATCCTTTTTTTTTTTTTTTTTTACAACAACTTTACAAACACCATCGTCTTCTGGAAAATAAACTAAATACCTATTCTTTCTTTCCCAAGCTAGTATACATTCGGCACTATGCAGCCAACTGTTTTAAGACGTTTATCCCCATCCAGGTGTCGATTTCTTCCTGGCGAGCGATAGCGAGCCAGCATTGTTTGGAGAAATCCGGCTTTGCCGGAGAAATTGTTCTATCGAAAAATGTACAAAATTAGCTTGCTGTGAAAACAAAAATATATATATGCTGGATCGCTACAGCTCGCCAGGAAAATATTGACACCTGGATGGGGGTAAACGTCTGAAAACAGTAGGCTGAATGGGGCCGAATGGATACAAGCCAAAGAGAGAAGGAGAGAAAGAGAAAAAAACGAGGTGGACCCCCTTATTATAAGATATCCGTGGGACGGTATTACTGGCATTACTGTCTTACTGCTTGGCTACACAAAGGCAGGTGGGTTAAGGGGAGGCAGACCGTTTTTCTGGACCCCCTTCTCCCTAATGTTTAGCCCCACTAGTTTTTCTAAGCTGGATTTAGGTCTAGTGAGGAAAGTAAGAAAATATATGAATAAATTAATTAATAGACCAAGCAAACAGCCAGTCTCCCCTTAACGTATTCTGCACCACCCTATATAGTTCAAATCTATATATTACATTTATTCACAATCCACATAAATGAAAGATGGCATATACAGACTAATAACACACATAACAAAGCCACTCCAACAGCTTCCACTCTGTCCAACACCCCTTCTCCCCTATCTACACTTTTCAGAAAAAATAGGAAAAGTAGAATGTAGATACAAGGTGCCGTTGTAGAGGCTTATCCCGCAATACCTTCACCTGACCTGATGAGCCGAAATTATGTTCTTATGATCGAAAGCTCATCTATTGCTGAATTGATAAAGATAAACATGTTTGCAGTTCATAGCTCTTGTCAGCGTCCCCACATTAGTATGTATACAGTATAAGCAGCATGCAGATATTTCATACCACTGTATTTATGTAGAGAATAATTAATTAACATATTATTTTATTCATATATTTACTGTAAGATTCGTCATAGAGTGAAGGCAAATTAATTCTCACATTTCCAATTAAATTTTCTGAAGCGTGACTTGCAAAACAAGTCGAGACAAAATATTGTTAGAGCATAATCACCAATAATATTGTACCTCTCTACTTATTACCATCACGGTATCCAGGTATTGTTAGAGCATAATCACCAATAATATTGTACCTCTCTACTTATTACCATCACGGTATCCAGGTATTGTTAGAGCATAATCACCAATAATATTGTACCTCTCTACTTATTACCATCACGGTATCCAGGTATTGTTAGAGCATAATCACCAATAATATTGTACCTCTCTACTTATTACCATCACGGTATCCAGGTATTGTTAGAGCATAATCACCAATAATATTGTACCTCTCTACTTATTACCATCACGGTATCCAGGTATTGTTAGAGCATAATCACCAATAATATTGTACCTCTCTACTTATTACCATCACGGTATCCAGGTATTGTTAGAGCATAATCACCAATAATATTGTACCTCTCTACTTATTACCATCACGGTATCCAGGTATTGTTAGAGCATAATCACCAATAATATTGTACCTCTCTACTTATTACCATCACGGTATCCAGGTATTGTTAGAGCATAATCACCAATAATATTGTACCTCTCTACTTATTACCATCACGGTATCCAGGTATTGTTAGAGCATAATCACCAATAATATTGTACCTCTCTACTTATTACCATCACGGTATCCAGGTATTGTTAGAGCATAATCACCAATAATATTGTACCTCTCTACTTATTACCATCACGGTATCCAGGTATTGTTAGAGCATAATCACCAATAATATTGTACCTCTCTACTTATTACCATCACGGTATCCAGGTATTGTTAGAGCATAATCACCAATAATATTGTACCTCTCTACTTATTACCATCACGGTATCCAGGTATTGTTAGAGCATAATCACCAATAATATTGTACCTCTCTACTTATTACCATCACGGTATCCAGGTATTGTTAGAGCATAATCACCAATAATATTGTACCTCTCTACTTATTACATCACGGTATCCAGGTATTGTTAGAGCATAATCACCAATAATAATTGTACCATCAGCGGTAGTCCTGTGATCACGGTATCCAGGTCCCCAGACGTGTAACTGGAATATGGCTAATTTGTTATATGCATCATATTACTCCAGTATACTTGATATATAGATGTCCAGTCTCTTTATGATAGATAATAGATATATAGTTAGAGAAAGAGAGTGAGTGAGAGTAAGTGTTAATGAGAGCGAGAGTGAGAGTTGGTAAGCGAGAGAGAGATCAATAATATCAAAGACCCTCTGTAATTCACCTCCTATAATGTGGCTAAAGTGAGAGGTATGGGTGAGAGAGGCGAGAATGGGAAGTTAGCTCTCTCTCTCTCTCTCTCTCTCTCTCTCTGACTGACTTGGAAAAGGAATTGGGTGTTCTGATTAGCCGTGACCTACAGTTTTCCAAGCACTGCATTGAAGTAGAGAAGAAAGATCAGAAATTGTTGGGCAATTAAGTATAGAAATAAGGAAATAGTCCTCACACTTTAAAACGCTCTGATACGGCCTCTCCTGGAGTATGCTGTTCAATTTTGGTCTCCAGCACTCAGGACAGATATAGAGCGACTGGAAAGCGTACAAACTAGGGCTACTTTAGGGGAGGTGTGGTGGAGTGGCCATGCCACTGGATTGGTAATCCAAGGGACCCGGGTTCAAATCCCGATATGTCAATGGGAAGATATTATTGGGATTGAATTTGTGCTGTACCTAGTATCAGTGCATTACCACAAAGCCCACCGAAATGCCAAAAAAATACCCTCATTGTTCCCTGATTAAATAACACTGTATGAATATTCACATATTCAAAATATGTTACAGGGGGACAATGCCTAGTGAGTTCACTGCTCAATAGGTGGCGTTCTGAGAGTGAGGGTCTGAGTCTGGAGGGTGAGACGGTGAAGCACTTGAACGAAGTAACCAGCCGCTTCAGAGATGGAGCTGCTTCGAGCCATGATGGATGCTTCACATGTCTCACTCCCCAGACTGGAACAAGACCTCACGGGCTTCACCGTGTTGAGCGGTGGAATGTACAGGATCTCAGCCTATGCCCGAGAGGGAGTAGTTGGAATATAGAAAAAAAAAAAAAAATCATAGCGTATTTCATCGCTTAGAAGACCGGTTGACAGTTGACAGTTCTTGATCTCTTTTTGTTGGAGACACTCAGACTACGAGGTCAGCACACTGAAGTTATTAAAATACTTAATGGGTTTGACAATGTGGATTATAGCAAAATGTTTAGCCTCAGTATTAATACAACACACAAACATGGCTGGAAATTAGAATTGAAAGGTTCAGCACTAGTATTTATGGAAACTTTTTCACATATAAGATCTGTTCTACCTGGAACAAACTTCCCTCCGAAGTTGTAAACAGTTCTTCAGTAGAGCAGTTCAAGAAGAGAGTAGATAGTATTGTACACACTCTGTAATGAGTGTAGTGCACTAAACAGTCTATCTCCTTCCACTTTGAAAATGTCCTCGAAATGGACCGCAAGGTCTCTGAGATACTAATTATTCCTTGTAACTCTCTCTCTCTCTCTCTCTCTCTCTCTCTCTCTCTCTCTCTCTCTCTCTCTCTCCCAGAAAATCGATATTCCCGACCATCAAACATCTGGTGGGGTGGAGAGGGTGTTAAGATAAAGATAGAATTTTCAAATAGGAAAGTGATATTTGGTGTTAAGATAGGATTTTGTGGCAATTTTTATTCCGGTAAGTAATGGTTTGTCATAGCTTGTAGCGGATTAAGTCATACGATGAGGGAAAGACAGATTGAGGGAGAGAGTTCCAGAGCTTACATGTTGAATAGAAGAAAGACTGGAAAATCAGTTCACTCTTGGGTTAAAGATTTGGAATGAATAGGGGTGGGAATGTGTTGCGATAGGGTTATGCTAAGCCTTTTCAAATCCTACAACACTATTTTATTTTTGGTTCCAACTACCGCCAGACAATATTAGTGAGCTTAAGAGGAGATGGGTCTTTTGGTTCCAACTACCGCCAGACAATATTAGTGAGCTTAAGAGGAGATGGGTCTTTTGGTTCCAACTACCGCCAGACAATATTAGTGAGCTTAAGAGGAGATGGGTCTTTTGGTTCCAACTACCACCAGACAATATTAGTGAGCTTAAGAGGAGATGGGTCTTTTGGTTCCAACTACCGCCAGACAATATTAGTGAGCTTAAGAGGAGATGGGTCTTTTGGTTCCAACTACCGCCAGACAATATTAGTGAGCTTAAGAGGAGATGGGTCTTTTGGTTCCAACTACCGCCAGACAATATTAGTGAGCTTAAGAGGAGATGGGTCTTTTGGTTCCAACTACCACCAGACAATATTAGTGAGCTTAAGAGGAGATGGGTCTTTTGGTTCCAACTACCGCCAGACAATATTAGTGAGCTTAAGAGGAGATGGGTCTTTTGGTTCCAACTACCGCCAGACAATATTAGTGAGTTTAAGAGGAGATGGGTCTTTTGGTTCCAACTACCGCCAGACAATATTAGTGAGCTTAAGAGGAGATGGGTCTTTTGGTTCCAACTACCGCCAGACAATATTAGTGAGCTTAAGAGGAGATGGGTCTTTTTTCTGGTCACCCTTCTTGCTCATGCTTAGCCCCATTAGTTTTCAGATTGTAAGACGTTGGGCCCAATAGTTTGGCGATTATAAGCCTTTTTTGTGCTATTTCTTTGTCAATATTAAGACTTTTCGTTTCATTTAGGTGTTGACTTTTTCCTGACGAGCGATAGCGAGCCTGTATTTTATGAGGAACCGGCCCTCGGCCGGGAATTTTTCTATCTAAAAATGTAAAAATGTATCTTGAAGGAAGGCCTTGGTGGTGGAGTTTAAGATTGATGGAGGTCTAGGGAGGAAATTAAAATAATAATAAAAAAATACATAAATGAGCCAATAAATACAGCCCCCCCCCCCCCCCCTTAAGGTAAAGCTGTGGTAATGAAAGGGTTAATGTGATCTGGTTGGTGTTTCAGTAGGTGTTGTGGTTCTGGTTATAACATACACAGTTATATACTGTACACAGAAGTCCCTTGTTGTTGCACTCACAGCACAGGTATAGCTGCCTTTGTTCTCTCCTTTTAAATGTCTCTCTTTCTCTTGCTTGTATCCATTCGGCTCCATTCAGCCTACTATTTAAGACGTTTATCCCCATCCAGGTGTCGGTATCTTCCTGGCTAGCGATAGCGAGCCAGCATTATATGGAGAAATTCGGCTTCACCAGAGATATTTTTCTATAGATAAACGTACAAATTAAGCCTGCTGTCAGAAACATTAAAAAAAAATCGACACCTGGATGGGGATAAATGTCTTAAAACAGTAGGCTGAATGAGGCCGAATGGATACAACTCAGAGAGAGAGGAAAAACCGAGGTGGGCTCCCTTCAGAACTTTCATACCATTTAGGTGACGGTTTTTTTCTTCTGACGAGCGATAACGTGCCTGCAATTTAGCAGGAACCGGTCTTCGGCCGTGTCATTTTTCTACTGAAAACTGCACAAACTAATGTCGAAGGGGTCTTGGGGGTAATGTCGAAGGGGTCTTGGGGGTAATGTCGAAGGGGTCTTGGGGGTAATGTCGAAGGGGTCTTGGGGGTAATGTCGAAGGGGTCTTGGGGGTAATGTCGAAGGGGTCTTGGGGGTAATGTCGAAGGGGTCTTGGGGGTAATGTCGAAGGGGTCTTGGGGGTAATGTCGAAGGGGTCTTGGGGTAATGTCGAAGGGGTCTTGGGGGTAATGTCGAAGGGGTCTTGGGGGTAATGTCGAAGGAGTCTTGGGGGTAATGTCGAAGGGGTCTTGGGGGTAATGTCGAAGGGGTCTTGGGGGTAATGTCGAAGGGGTCTTGGGGGTAATGTCGAAGGGGTCTTGGGGGTAATGTCGAAGGGGTCTTGGGGGTAATGTCGAAGGTGTCTTGGGGGTAATGTCGAAGGGGTCTTGGGGGTAATGTCGAAGGGGTCTTGGGGTAATGTCGAAGGTGTCTTGGGGGTAATGTCGAAGGTGTCTTGGGGGTAATGTCGAAGGGGTCTTGGGGGTAATGTCGAAGGGGTCTTGGGGGTAATGTCGAAGGTGTCTTGGGGGTAATGTCGAAGGGGTCTTGGGGGTAATGTCGAAGGGGTCTTGGGGTAATGTCGAAGGGGTCTTGGGGGTAATGTCGAAGGGGTCTTGGGGGTAATGTCGAAGGGGTCTTGGGAGTAATGTCGAAAGGGTCTTGGGGGTAATGTCGAAGGGGTCTTGGGGTAATGTCGAAGGGGTCTTGGGGGTAATGTCGAAGGGGTCTTGGGGGTAATGTCGAAGGTGTCTTGGGGGTAATGTCGAAGGGGTCTTGGGGGTAATGTCGAAGGGGTCTTGGGGGTAATGTCGAAGGGGTCTTGGGGGTAATGTCGAAGGGGTCTTGGGGGTAATGTCGAAGGGGTCTTGGGGGTAATGTCGAAGGGGTCTTGGGGGTAATGTCGAAGGGGTCTTGGGGGTAATGTCGAAGGGGTCTTGGGGGTAATGTCGAAGGGGTCTTGGGGGTAATCTTAAAGGTTTATATGGGTCTAGAAAGGAAACTAAAAGAATAAATAAACAAATAAATACACAAATACATATCAATCTTCCCTCAATGTTATCGCAGGCTAATGGTAATATACAGGTAAGCAACCGTAATGGTAATATACAGGTAAGCAACCGTAATACATAATGGTAATATACAGGTAAGCAACCGTAATGGCAATATACAGGTAAGCAACCGTAATGGTAATATACAGGTAAGCAACCGTAATACATAATACGGTTTATTGGTAGTGAACATATACGGTCTGGTACTGTTAACTGTACAGCCATGTGTTAGAGTGTACCTTACTGTGATAACATGCCTGGGAAGTCCATGTTAGAGTGTTTGGTGTTGCGCTGGGAGGTCTGTGCTGAGTTCCTTGACCTTTATATAAGTAACACCCCGTTCTTAACATTAATCATCAATTACAAACCCCAATGTACTTGAATAAACTAATGAAAGCATATGGCCCGCCTGAGATTCGAACTCGGGACACCACACCCAAAACATAAGCACCTACTGTAGACAGGATGGATAGATTTAATATTTTTGTGACATGACCCAGCCAGGGCTCGAACCCAGGCCAGTAATGCAACACTTCAATACCTTAACCACTAGGCCACCGAGAAGCTTAAAAGTAATGGCTTCATTTGTAATCAATTCCATCCACCACCAGAGCATTTATGTATTGCTATCCTTTCTCTTTAGGTTAGTTGGATTGGCCACCACCTGCCTGGGCGGATTTATTTGCTTATTGTTATGTATTTTGTTATGTTTTGTTTTTTTCTTCCCTAGACCTCCATCAAGATAAGCTGTCATGTTTGGTTCAAATTTGGCAAATGATTTTTGTTTTGAGGATAAATATTAAGTACTCCTTATCGGGACCCGAAATGAAAAAGAAAACTATTCAATGAATGGCACTCAAGACAGATAAAGATATTTGGGAAACAATATCGAGTAATCTTAAGCCCAGGCAGGTCATTTGAGCATAAATCCAAAGATATAATTCTCACCCTTTATAATTGCTTAGTCCATCCTCTTCTGGAATATTTCATTCAATCCTGGTGCCCCTACTACCAAGACGATATTAACAAACTGGAACGAGTTCAACATTCAAAATGATACCTTATCTATAAAACAAACCAAACGAGGAACGTCTTAGATAAATAAATGTATTTCCTTTAACCCAGCGAGGTGACCAAATTCAAGTCTTCAAAATCATTAAAGGCTAAGACAACATAAACTGTAATAAGTACTTTACGATCAACCATTCAAATTACACGTGGGGAAGTGGTTGCAAAATCATTGGTAAATATTTTAACTCAAATAAGTCTAAGAATTTATTCTTTAATCAAGTTGTTAACTTGTGA
Source organism: Paralithodes platypus (assembly GCA_032716605.1). NCBI lineage: Eukaryota > Metazoa > Arthropoda > Malacostraca > Decapoda > Lithodidae > Paralithodes > Paralithodes platypus. Next base: position 19,623,523 of record CM064490.1, read on the forward strand.
AATTAGCTTCCTCGAGATGTTACAGACTGTAGCGCCTTGATTCCTTTAAACATCGCAAAGACAAACACCTTGCCTTAAACCCGTGGCTGATTGCATTTGTAAATTAATGATTTTGTTTTCTCCTTTTTCCTCAGATACATTGAGGATCACAATATGTTTAAATTAGTACACGAAAAATCACTTATAGTTGTGTTATGTTACTAACCCAAATTTGTCCCCTACTAACATCTGCAAAACCTGCCAGGGACATTAGTCCTAGGGCAGTAGTTTCCTTTCCAACTATCCCTTGCCCACTCTGAGCCACTGTTGAATGTTCTGAGCAGCAGTGATTTAGAGGGCAAGCAACCTCGAGGGGTCGCTAGAACTGTTGTTGGTTGACTTCCTTTGTACTCCTTTGTACTTCTCTACCTCCTCCTCTCCCTCCCCCTCCTTTTCCTTCTCCTCATATTCCTCCTTCTAAACCTTTTCTACCATCTCCTCCTCCTCCTCCACCACCACCACCTCTTCCTCCTCCTCCATCTCACAAGGGCTAATAGGAAATAAGATGATAGCATTCTACAGATAATATTAAGGTGGCCCCCTGGATTAATCAGCTCTATCTCTTTATCTAGTCATCCGTATATCTATATATCTATCTATATATATATATATATATATATATATATATATATATATATATATATATATATATATATATATATATATATATATATATATATATAATATATATATATATATATATATATATATATATATATATATATATATATATATATATATATATGGATATATATATATATATATATATATATATATATATATATATGTGTGTGTGTGTTTTTATTCTGTGTACAAGTGTTGTAATATTATCATGAATATCCCCCCCCCCCCTTTACACACATAATTACTTCCGGAGAGCTAGGATACCTAATCATCTGTGACGATTACTTCCTCACTCATAATCTTTCCCTCACTTTTGTTTTGTCATTCTCTATGCCCTTCTCTTACCTTCTGATAATGTCGTATCATCATCTTTTATCTTCTGATAATGTCGTACTTTCATCTTGTATCTTTTGATAATGTCGTATTTGTATTTTTTATCTTCTGATAATGTCATATTTGCATCTTTTACCTTCTTATAATGTCATATTTTGTTCTTGTTTCCACTTGTTTAGTTTTTGTTTTGTTTTCGTCATTATCGTATATGCATTATATATTTTATTTTATTTATATCCACCTGTTCATCATTATTTATATCCACCTGTTCATCATTATTTATATCCACCTGTTCATCATTATTTTACTAGTGCCTTTTTCTTTTAGTAATATTTGTTTTTGTTTTGTTTTTCTTATAAACTTGTAATCTTCTATCATTATCATCCATTTGTCTTTATTCTTCAATTTGTTGAGTTATGATTCGACATAATCACTTACTCTTTATATTTTCTTCGCCTTTATCCTTCTTTAGCATCATTATTATAACCATATTTTTTTTTTTTTAGTTATTGTAATGGTTGTTTCTGCGACGTATAGTTTTACCTTTCCTCTCCTCCTCCCTCTTCTTCTTTTTCATAGTCCCACTACTTCTTATTTTCGTTTCCTTCTTATTCTTTATACTTTCTTGTTATTGTAATAATAATAATAATAATAATAATAATAATCGGTTTATTTCAAGCCGGCAGCCAATGGGGCTGAAAATACACAAACTTAACCTAGATCTTATTCTAATGGATCAATAGACTGATCCTGGCTGCTAACGAGAGGGCCTACATACTCCCGAAGGAGTAGGACGTGGGCAGGAGACTTTGTGGGCCCCCCGAGGCGGTCCGTCCAGACCTTGCCTTCACGGCCAGGGAAAGTTTTTGAGAGAACTTCCCCTACCGGCGCGTGGGATTGAACCCCCGACACCAGAGCTAGCGCTCCCAATACAGAGTACTAAGCGCGCTCGGCCACCGTGACCGTGAATATGTATGTATGTATGTATGTATGTATATACTCAGGCACATACCCCGAAGCGAAACATGTAGTATATTCGATCAAACTTGAAAATAAATAAATACATTAAAAACAATAGCCCGAAGACCTCATTTCGAGATACATCTGTACATTTTTCGGTACATAAATGTCCCAGCCGGAGACCGGTTCCTCTTAAACTGAAGGCTCGTTATTGCTCGCCAGGAAATAATATACACCCAAATGGCACGAAAGGTCTTAAGATTGACAAAGACATGGGGTTAAATGTCCTAAAATCGCCAAACTAATGGGGGCGAACATGCTAAAATATCAAAGCTAGTGAGGCTAAACATGATGGAGAAGGAAGGCCATATAAAACCTTCCCTTAAGTGATAATGTGTGTTAAGGGGGTTCACCTGTGTTTTATATCTTTCTCTCCTTTTCTCTCTTTCCCTGGCTTACAACCGTTCGGCCCCATTCATCCAACTGTTTTAAGACTTCTATCTCCATCCAGGTGTCGATTTCTTCCTGGCGCACGATAGCGAGCCAGCATTGTATGGAGAAATCCGGCTTCGCCGGAGAAATTTTTCTATCGAAAAATGTACAAATTTAGCTTGCTGTCAGAACATAAATATATATATATATTGGCTCGCTACCGCTTGCCAGGAAAATATTGACACCTGGATGGGGGTAAGCGTCTTAAAACAGTAGACTGAATGGGGCCGAATGGATACAAGCCAAAGAGAGAGGGAGAGAAAGTGAGAAAAAAAAACGAGGTGGGTCCCCTTAACCCTTCCAGTACCGGTCACATGATTAATATGAGAGAGAGAGAGAGAGAGAGAGAGAGAGAGAGAGAGAGAGAGAGGGGGGGGGGGAAATAGATGAAGATGTATAGGCTGATAGACATGTTGTTAATTGAATGAATATAAGGTAACTGTAGGTAGATTTTAGAGGATTTTATGAAGCTTAGGAAGGATATATGGTAGCTCAAAGGATTACTTGAGATAGGGTGTAACATTTTATGAAGCTTAGGAAGGATATATGGTAGCTCAAAGGATTACTTGAGATAGGGTGTAACATTTTATGAAGCTTAGGAAGGATATATGGTAGCTCAAAGGATTACTTGAGATAGGGTGTAACATTTTATGAAGCTTAGGAAGGATATATGGTAGCTCAAAGGATTACTTGAGATAGGGTGTAACATTTTAACCCCTTCATCACCATGACGTAATTATCATCATATTCTGGTTACCATTAGACACTTTTCTTTAACTCGTAATCTACCTCTAGGACTCAAAGGGGTAAATACGATCTCAATAAACCCTTAGAATAACATAGGTCCTTCTTAAACTGCATACAATTGTCTCGTTTTAGCCAGAATAAAAGATAAAAAGTTGACATAGTGCTGAAGGGGTTAATTGCTACACGTCCTGCTCAAGCTGACGACAGACGTCTAATATAGTTGTCAGAATATACTGAAAGGATCACGCCACCGGTACTGAAGGGGTTAAATTGGCTTTGTTAAGGGGGGCCACCGACTTTTTTTTCTATTTCTCTCCTTTTCTCTCTTTCTCTGGGTTGTATTTATTCGTCCCCATTCAGCCAACTGTTTTAAGACGTTTAGGCCTATCCCCATCCAGGTGTCGATTTATTCTTGGCGAGCGATAGCGAGTCAGCATTTGTATGAAGAAATCCGGCTTCGCCGGAAACATTTTTCTATCGAAAAATGTACAAATTTAGCCTGCTGTCAAAAACATTTAAAAATATGCTTGCTCGCTACCGCTCGCCAGGAATAAAGTCGACACCTGGATGGGGATAATAGTAGGCTGAATGGGACCGAATGGATACAAGCCATAGAAAGAGAGATAAGGAGAAAGAAAAGCAGGTCACCCCCCTTAACGTCTAACAAGCCACTGATTAACGTAGGCCTGTTTAACGAGTCCGCAGCTGCTTCAGGAAATTAGTTAGCGAATGAAAGGACGTCCAGGGATATTAGTGTTTTTTTCTTTTTTTTTAGGGGGGGGGGGGATTTATGCCACGAATATAAGGCATAGATGGTACAGTCTGATGCCATAGTCCAAAGCACACTCTGAACACCTTCACTCCCATTACATAACTCTCATCATATTCAGACCCGATAATGTTAACGAAGGGTGGATAACGAGTTTGATTAACGACGTGCTTGGCTTGGCTTTCAGATAGTGTCCTTATTGTCCAACCCCGGTCATTAACACTAGCTGGACCGATGTTTTGAGGGTTATTAGGATAGGTTATTATATTAATATGGAAAATTTTGCTTGTTTGTTTTTGTTTTCATTTTGAGGGGAGAGGAGGGGACTGGGGGTAAGCAGAGAGGAGGGGCGGGGGGAGAGGGAGGGGGCTGCAGATTAGGGGAGAGGGAGGGGGGCTGGGGATTAGGGGAGAGGATGGGCTGTGGGTAGAGGAGGGGAGAATAGGGGGTGAGGGAAGAGAGGAAGGGTGAGGGGGGGGGGGGGAGAGAGGAAGGGGGAGGGGGGGGGGAGAGGAAGGGTGAGGAGTGAGCTGGGGGTAGGGGAGAGGAGGGTGGGGATGGGGGGAGGTTGTCAGCATGTATAACGAAGGCTGGCTAACTTGGGTGATTAACGACGTGGTTGGTTTGGCTTCCCGATAGTGTACTTATTATAACCCCCTCCCCCTCCCCTCCCGAAGGTCATTAAGGGGGAGGTAGTCGCTTTTTCTGGACCCCCTTCTCCCTCATGTTTAGCATATTAGTCTTGAAATCTGAGGACGTTCGTTCCGTTACTTTGGCGATGTTATGACCTTTCGCGTAATTTCTTTGTCAATATTTAGTCCTTTCGTACCATTTAGGTGTCGATTTTTTCCTGACGACCGATAGCGAGCCTGAAGTTTTAGATATTTTTCTACCGAAACATTTATAAATTTATCTTGCAAGGGGGTCTAGGTTTTTTTGTATAAGCTTGATGGAGGTCTAAGTTTTTTATAAGCTTGAAACAGGGGGTGTGTGATGTCCCCCTAAGGTAGAGGTAAATCGAATGAGAGGTGGAAGGATGGAGTGAAGAAGTATATGGATGAAGGCGGTGCTGGTTGGGAGGAGGGGCGTCGACTGACTGGGGACAGAGGTGCATGGGGGCGTTTCGTTCGTGGCCACCCCTTCGGGGATCACGACGTCAGGCAATAGATAGATAGATGGAGGTCTAGCGAGGAAACTCAAAAACATATAAATAAATAAGTATATAGAGCCAAAAAGAAGCAGTACCCCCAGGAAGATGGATGGTGGCCGCCCTCTATAAGTATATAGAGCCAAAAAGAAGCAGTACCCCCAGGAAGATGGATGATGGCCGCCCTCTATAAGTATATAGAGCCAAAAAGAAGCAGTACCCCCAGGAAGATGGATGATGGCCGCCCTCTATAAGTATATAGAGCCAAAAAGAAGCAGTACCCCCAGGAAGATGGATGATGGCCGCCCTCTATAAGTATATAGAGCCAAAAAGAAGCAGTACCCCCAGGAAGATGGATGGTGGCCGCCCTCTATAAGTATATAGAGCCAAAAAGAAGCAGTACCCCCAGGAAGATGGATGGTGGCCGCCCTCTATAAGTATATAGAGCCAAAAAGAAGCAGTACCCCCAGGAAGATGGATGATGGCCGCCCTCTATAAGTATATAGAGCCAAAAAGAAGCAGTACCCCCAGGAAGATGGATGGTGGCCGCCCTCTATAAGTATATAGAGCCAAAAAGAAGCAGTACCCCCCAGATGGATGATGGCCGCCCTCTATAAGTATATAGAGCCAAAAAGAAGCAGTACCCCCAGGAAGATGATGGCCGCCCTCTATAAGTATATAGAGCCAAAAAGAAGCAGTACCCCCAGGAAGATGGATGATGGCCGCCCTCTATAAGTATATAGAGCCAAAAAGAAGCAGTACCCCCAGGAAGATGGATGATGGCCGCCCTCTATAAGTATATAGAGCCAAAAAGAAGCAGTACCCCCAGGAAGATGCACGGTGGCCGCCCTCTATAAGTATATAGAGCCAAAAAGAAGCAGTACCCCCAGGAAGATGGATGATGGCCGCCCTCTATAAGTATATAGAGCCAAAAAGAAGCAGTACCCCCAGGAAGATGGATGGTGGCCGCCCTCTATATAGCTAACACCTTCATTGGTTCAGGAGGATCATTATTCTCAACAATTATTATATCATGTTTTGGCAATTCTCGTCTGGTAGGTTTTGATTTTCACTTTTTGGAATATTTGAGTCTATAGCTATACCCTCTTCCAAATATAGCTATACCCTCTTCCAAATATAGCTATACCCTCTTCCAAATATAGCTATACCCTCTTCCAAATATTTGAGTCTATAGCTATACCCTCTTCCAAATATTTGAGTCTATAGCTATACCCTCTTCCAAATAAGTAGGCCGAAATTCTTGAACATTAACCTCTATAATTTCATTTGCCTAGCTTCCCCCACTGTTTCATTTGCCTAGCTTCCCCCACTGTTTCATTTGCCTAGCTTCCCCCACTGTTTCATTTGCCTAGCTTCCCCCACTGTTTCATTTGCCTAGCTTCCCCCACTGTTTCATTTGCCTAGCTTCCCCCACTATTTCTATTTGTGTCTCACTTACACATGAGAGTAATCCAGCTAACTCTCCCAAATACCTACTCTTCCTATTAATTTAACTACACGCTAGACCTCCATCAAGCTTAGAAAAACACCCCCTAGACCCCCCTTCAAGAAAGATTTGTACATTTTTCGGTAGAAAAATTTCCCGGCCAAAGGCCGGTTTCTCTTAAAATTTCAGGCTCTCTATCGCTCGCTAGGAAATAATCGACACCTAAATGGCACAAAAAGTTATAAAATTGACAATGAAATGGGGCGCTAGGTGTTAAAATTGCCAAATTAATGGGCCGACCTTCTAATAATTTCAAAACAAATGGGGAGAAAGGGGAGCAGAAAAACGACCCATCTCCCCTTAACCTCAACACTCCATCAGCCTCACCTTAACAAGCACGCCACACTTTTTCCAACACCCCTGCATTACCTCTAACGTACTTTGATTGATTTTGGCTCTCTATCAATCTTTCAACTAGGGGGGGGGGGGGGCTTGCTCTACATTCACCTATGCATTTCGTCTCCATCATGCACAACACAAAACAAAAAGAGTCTAGTGTTTAACCCGTTCAGTACCAGTGACATTTTTTCTATTTTACTCTGGCAATTACTAGACTAATATATTCAGCTTAGGATGAACGTCTGCTCATTAAAAGGTTACATATTATCTCTATTAATTCTTTTAGTTACCATGTATCCTTCCTAATCTTCATAAAATCGTTTAAATATAGATAGAATACAATATAAAATACGTCGCTGATACAGAAGGGGTTAATCTTCTGAAGTACAGGTATGGGATAGTAATTAAGGGAGCCCATCTCGCTTGATTTCTCTTTCTCTCTCTCTCTCTCTTAGGGTTTTATCCATTTGCCCCCATTCAGCCTACGTTTTAAGACGTTTACCCCCATCCAGGTGTCAATATTTTCCTGGTGAGCGGTAGAGAGCCAGCATATATATTTTTTTATTTTTTTTGGCTGCATGCTAAATTTGTATATTTTTCGATAGAAAAATGTCTCCGGCCAAGCCGGATTTCTCCATACAATGCTGGCTCGCTATCGCTCGCCAGAAAGAAATCGACACCTGGATTTTTTTTTTTTTTTTTTTCCTATATTCCAACTTACTTCCTCTCGGGCATAGGCTGAGAGCCTTAACATTCACCGCTTTACAATGAACAGTGAAGCCCGTGAGGTCTTGTTCCAGTCTAGGGAGTGAGACATGTGAAGCACGTAGAGTACAACGAGCACCTGCCATCTTGCCTTCACATGAGGCACGGTGCTCACTCATGGCCCGAAACGACCCAATCTCTGAAGCCTTCTCGTTCCCGTGCTTCACTGTCTCACCAGGCATTGCACCCCTATAGCATATTTTGAATATGGGAATATTCATACACTGCTATTTAATCAGGGAACAATGAGGGTATTTATTGACGTTTCGGTGGGCTTGTGGTAATGCACTGCTACTAGGTACAGCACAAATTCCATCCCAATAATATCTTCCCATTGATACATCGGGATTTGAACCCGGAACCTTTGGATTACCAGGCCAGTGGCAAGACCACTCCCCCACACCTCCCCTAATGGGATGGGGATAAACGTCTTAAAACAGTTGGCTGAATGGGGCCGAATGGATACAAGCCAGGAAAAGAGAGAAAAGGAGAGAAAAATTTACAACAAAAATGTGACCCCCCTTAATGAGCCGAGAGTGTAGGTAACATGTTTATTATTTTATAGTCGAGCGACCACAACCTATATAATATAGTCGAGCGACCACAACCTATATAATATAGTCGAGCGACCACAACCTATATAATAGTCGAGCGACCACAACCTATATAATATAGTCGAGCGACCACAACCTATATAATATAGTCGAGCGACCACAACCTATATAATATAGTCGAGCGACCACAACCTATATAATATAGTCGAGCGACCACAACCTATATAATATAGTCGAGCGACCACAACCTATAATATAGTCGAGCGACCACAACCTATATAATATAGTCGAGCGACCACAACCTATATAATATAGTCGAGCGACCACAACCTATATAATATAGTCGAGCGACCACAACCTATCTATATATATAGTCAGCGCCACAACCTATATAATATAGTCGAGCGACACAACCTATTATAATATAGTCGAGCGACCACAACCTATATAATATAGTCGAGCGACCACAAACCTATAATATAGTCGAGCGACCACAACCTAGTACCTATATAATATAGTCGAGCGACCACAACCTATATAATATAGTCGAGCGACCACAACCTATATAATATAGTCGAGCGACCACAACCTATATAATATAGTCGAGCGACCACAACCTATATAATATAGTCGAGCGACCACAACCTATATAATGTAGTCGAGCGACCACAACCTATATAATATAGTCGAGCGACCACAACCTATATAATATAGTCGAGCGACCACAACCTATATAATGTAGTCGAGCGACCACAACCTATATAATATAATCCTTGCCTTTGGCTTCTCTGTAGTACTGTCACACGAGCGATGTTTCCGTCAATTTTCCACGAGCAAGTTTGTTCTCATTATATTTCGGGACTTTTTCGCACTGATATCGGTAACTAAACTGAAGGTAGAGCATGTTAGGCGGTTAATTTCTGATAAAGTGTCATTTTTGAAGCTGCCAGACCTTAATTTCCGTAAAAAATGCTCGAAAAAAGGCTCATGTGATGCCGGCTTAAGCTCAACAATTACCGACTATACAGTAATTAATCACAATACAATTCAAGAGACAAGTCCTTAAGGGGGGATGGGCCGGTTTTCTGGACCATTTTCTCCCTCATGTTTACCCGAGGCCACCTCCAGTACCGAGGCCACCTCCAGTACCGAGGCCACCTCCAGTACCGAGGCCACCTCCAGTACCGAGGCCACCTCCAGTACCGAGGCCACCTCCAGTACCAGGCCGCGTCGACCATACTGTGACGTCAGCAAGGACCGCTCTGTCTCCCAAGTCTATAATATTATTACTCTCCCTTTTATATTCTATCAGTTTAATATTAAATTAAAGTACACATAAAAATATATATATCTTTCACTGTGTACACAAAATTATATTATTATATATTATTATGCCGATATTATAACAACACACTTTGGTATTTACTGCAAATTACACTCATACCTTGAACAAGTATTTGTACAAGATGAAAACGTATTACAAGTACATCACTATTACTTTTTTCCTATTGGAAAATATAATACAAAATGCTATTATACATTACTATATTTTATACACAGCCAATAAAGAGAGCCTTACTGGAGAGCCATTATAAGCGACATCCACTATTATTCATGAACAAATACATATAAGTAACTAACTAAATGTATTACTATATAAATTAATATAAACATATAATTAATGAAACCCACTCAAACCCACACATGTGTGTATTTTCAGCTCATGAGGCTGACATTCTTTAATAAACCGTTTATTATTATTATTATTATTATTATTATTATAAAGGAATGACCTTTGTACTAGGCCTAATCCAATCTCCGTTCCGGGATTATACTTTTTAAATCCGATTCCCTTACCTGACCAGTGACCACACATGCAGACACACTCACCTTCACAATCACACACACACACCTGCAGTCACAAACACACACACTCACAAACACAAACACACACACAATACAATAATTATACAATACAGTACACATAGTCTATTTGTCTAGGGTTTGAAGCTTTCTCTTCATGCCTACATTCTTATTAGCTCTGGTAGCTGCTGGGATGTTATTTTCTTTAGCACAGTAATTATTTAATATTGCATTTGTAGAAGCATATACCACCATACTTTCTATTTGTTCGGTGTTATAACCATTTTCACACATATCACTAGGGAACAGGAGATCAGCATCTGCTAAAGCCGTAACTGTGAGCTGTGTTGCTATATTTCTTTGGCTAGTAGCATTTCGAAAGCCAGGAAGTTTAACAAGTTTGTTAATAACAATAGAGTTATACATGACCATGTTGGCTGTCACACTAGCTGGGTAAATAAGGGAACCTCTGCTAATTCCAGCAATGTAACTTAGATTTTCAGGGATGTCTTCATCACTCTCTGAACACGTAATAATTTCTTTATGTGCATTACATTTAATGTTCTATATCACAGAGTAACAGCAATAGCCAGCTAAATAAACTATCACTGGGATGATGTTTTTACACCTATCAATATCCTCCTTACAAACTTCAACATTCGTATGACATAAACCAAAATCAATTTCCTCATCTGTTTTTACTTCTTCATAGTTAATTTCTTCAAAATTCCTTAAAATTACCTTCTTGTTGAGTATGGGTAAACTTAGTTTTAACACTGACATCATCCGTATCTTCTTTTCACACTCATATATTTGGCGTACAGAAATATTGTAATTTCCTCCTGCTAACTGCCGATAGTGACCAAATCTTGCTTCCAAATGGTCTGTTTTAAATGTTCCTGCTAGTATGTAATCCATCTTCAGTTCTGTTATGCAATAATTATTAATTTCTCCAACAGACACACACACACACACACACACACACACACACACACACACACACACACACAAGCACTCCTCACCACACACACGCACTACTCACACACATACAGTACACACACACACACACGCACTCACTCTCACTCTGTTTTTAACTATCTATAGTATCTATATATTTAACTATATCTATCTATCAATCAATCTATCTATATATTCTCCTTACAAACTTCAACATTCGTATGACATAAACCAAAATCAATTTCCTCATCTGTTTTTACTTCTTCATAGCCAAGGTTTAGAATATTATTCATTCGATTTTGGTCGAATTCCTTGATATTGGGAACCTCAAAAGGGTACCTTAGGGATGTAATAAGGGTGTTTATGCCCTCATATGATCATTTCTATTGCTTACAGAAGCCCTTTAGACTACAGACACAATTTTTTTTTTTTGTGACTGAATTGTTTTCAGTTTTTAGGGGGTCGTGGGCGAACCCCCGCCCCTGGGGGTTATGGATGCAATATGTGTTTTTGTTCCTTCCTATGCTATTCTCATATGTTGAAAGAAGCAGTTTACAGAGAGAACAAAAAACTTGAAATTTTGACCAGAGCCAAAAACAAAACTGGAGTCTCCCCTTCAAAATTCCTTAAAATTGCCTTCTTGTCAAGTATGGGTAAACTTAGTTTTAATATACTTATAAAGTATTTAGAAGGGGAAATAATTTGGAAACACAGCGTGATCTTCCCCCTATCTCACTCAAATGTATACTGACCTGTGAGGGTAGTACGAAAAAATTAGCTCTACCTTTGCCTACATCACAGAATTTAAAGGTCCCATCCGTGCGGCCTGGTACTCTCGGTGGCCTCGGTATAGCCCCATTAGTGTTCAGATGTTAAGATGTTTGCCCCATTATTTAGTCGATTTTAAGACCTTTCACCCCATTTCTTCGTCAATATTTAGACCTTTCGTGCTATTTAGGTGTCGATATTTTCCCTGGCGAACGATAATGAGCCTGTAATGTTGGAAGAACCGGCCTTCGGCCAGGACATTTTTCTACCGAAAAATTTACAAATTAAACTAGATGGATGGTATCTAATGGATGTTTTTTTTAAATTTGATGGAGGTCTAGGGAGAAAACTAGAAAAATAATGAATACATGCAAAAATCGCCCAAAATGTGAACCATCTCACCTACACAACCTAGTGTACTAAGCCCTCCAACTTTATTTATACACTCCATCAATATACCGATCACCAACATTACTATAAAGCTCCCCTCCCACCCTCACCAAGTTCCCCTCAACTATTCCTTTCCTATCATCAATCTACTCACTATCATCCTAGTCATGTACATAGCTACCATATTACCATAACACAACCTCCCACACCACCAATATGTCTAGTGTCTACCGTACTTCTCTCATCATCTACACTGGAAACAATCAAGCATATAAAATAGCTACAGTCGCGTAATAAGTCATGTCTCAGCTGTCATTACATTTGGCTCGCTCTGTCCTGTATTAATGTCTGTCAGACGCTTAGGAACATGTTTGTATATCGCACTCGATAGGAATAAATCAAGTATAGATATTGCTGATACCAATTATTGATCAATATATACTTGGTGCCGAGACATCACCTATTAGGCCGACTGTACATGCAATCATTTGGTATATTTCGAATTCCCAATACTAATGAAACATAATCTGGAAATACTGCTAACAAATATTGGACTAAAAGTTGCAGAAAATGCCCTTGTGTGAATCCCCCTCACCACTAGTACTGTGTGAATCCCCCTCACCACTAGTACTGTGTGAATCCCCCTCACCACTAGTACTGTGTGAATCCCCCTCACCACTAGTACTGTGTGAATCCCCCTCACCACTAGTACTGTGTGAATCCCCCTCACCACTAGTACTGTGTGAATCCCCCTCACCACTAGTACTGTGTAATCCCCCTCACCACTAGTACTGTGTGAATCCCCCTCACCACTAGTACTGTGTGAATCCCCCTCACCACTAGTACTGTGTGAATCCCCCTCACCACTAGTACTGTGTGAATCCCCCTCACCACTAGTACTGTGTGAATCCCCCTCACCACTAGTACTGTGTGAATCCCCCTCACCACTAGTACTGTGTGAATCCCCCTCACCACTAGTACTGTAGTAACCACTTCGTAATCCCCCTCACCACTAGTACTGTGTGAATCCCCCTCACCACTAGTACTGTAGTAACCACTAGTACTGTAGTAACCACTAGTACTGTAGTAACCACTTCGTAATCCCCCTCACCACTAGTACTGTAGTAACCACTAGTACTGTAGTAACCACTAGTACTGTAGTAACCACTTCGTAATCCCCCTCACCACTAGTACTGTAGTAACCACTAGTACTGTAGTAACCACTAGTACTGTAGTAACCACTTCGTAATCCCCCTCACCACTAGTACTGTAGTAACCACTTCGTAATCCCCCTCACCACTAGTACTGTAGTAACCACTTCGTAATCCCCCTCACCACTAGTACTGTAGTAACCACTAGTACTGTAGTAACCACTAGTACTGTAGTAACCACTTCGTAATCCCCCTCACCACTAGTACTGTAGTAACCACTTCGTAATCCCCCTCACCACTAGTACTGTAGTAACCACTTCGTAATCCCCCTCACCACTAGTACTGTAGTAACCACTTCGTAATCCCCCTCACCACTAGTACTGTAGTAACCACTAGTACTGTAGTAACCACTTCGTAATCCCCCTCACCACTAGTACTGTAGTAACCACTTCGTAATCCCCCTCACCACTAGTACTGTAGTAACCACTAGTACTGTAGTAACCACTAGTACTGTAGTAACCACTTCGTAATCCCCCTCACCACTAGTACTGTAGTAACCACTTCGTAATCCCCCTCACCACTAGTACTGTAGTAACCACTTCGTAATCCCCCTCACCACTAGTACTGTAGTAACCACTTCGTAATCCCCCTCACCACTAGTACTGTAGTAACCACTTCGTAATCCCCCTCACCACTAGTACTGTAGTAACCACTTCGTAATTTTAAGGGAGCCCACCTCGCTTTTTTTCTCTTTCTCTCCCTCTCTCTTTGGCTTGTATCCATTCGGCCCCATTCAGCCAACTGTTTTAATACGTTTACCCCCATGCAGGTGTCAATATTTTCCTGGCGAGCGGTAGCGAGCCAGCATATATATTTTTAGTTTTGACAGCAAGCTAAATTTGTACATTTTTCGATAGAAAAATTTCTCCGGCGAAGCCGGATTTCTCCATACAATACTGGCTCGCTATCGCTCGCCAGGAAGAAATCGACACCTGGATGTGGATAAACGTCTTAAAATAGTTGGCTGAATAAGGCCGAATGGATACAAGCCAGGGAAAGAGAGAAAAGGAGAGAAAGATAAAAAAAAAAAGCCGGTGACACCCCCCTTAAAAAAATACCCCCAAGGCCCCCTTCCGAGATACATTTATATATTGTTCAGTAGAAGAATGTCCCGGCCTGTTCCTCATAAATTGCAGGCTCGCTATCTCTCGCCAGGAAAGAAAATTCCACATCTAAATGATGCCAGGAAAAATCAACGCCTAAATAACAAGAAAAGTCTTAAGGGGCCTTCCCACAACAAGGACTTTTGGTACCGACTCTCTAGGAGTGTCAAGTCTGTGCTACTCCTTGAGAATTGTCACCGACTGCTTCCGAGTGGGATAAATACACCTAGTAAAACGGGGTAGGACAGACTAACACTCTGTCCTAGTCTGTGTCTTAACAGACTTTGTCAGGAGTGTGACAGAGTGCAGTCGGTTATACATGCCAACTATATCAGAGTCATTACAGGCTAAAATGGGGTAGAACAGACTAGGACAGACTAACACTCTGTTCTAGTCTGAGTTTGTCAGGATTGTGACAGAGTGCAGTTGGTTGTACATCGGAGTCATTACCGGGTAGGACAGACTAACACTCTGTCCTAGTCTGTGTCTTAACAGACTTTGTCAGGAGTGTGACAGAATGCAGTCGGTTATACATCCCAACTACATCAGAGTAATTACAGACTAAAACGGGGTAGAACAGAGTAAGACAGACTAGGACATAACACTCTGTGTGCCAACTGCATCTCTGCAGACTTTCGTTTGTTTATGCATAGTTTATGTTATGTTAACACCTAAAGAGCGGCCTAGGCGGTAAATAATATGTAGCCCCCAGCGGGGTGTTTTTACCAAAAATAGGGCTTTTACGTGATCATTTTCATGCCTAAATAAGACCCAGAGCGTAAAACAAGTATCTATCCCTGAAAGGGCATAAACAGAGCTTTCCAATGACACCACAACGATCCTTGTATGACTGCTAGTTTTCTTGCAACAACCGCGCAACACGAGTGCAAAAACCATGTAATTCGGTACTTTCCCCATACATTTCACTATGTAGCGAGTGTGAGAGGGTGGAGGAGGGTGGGATTCATGTCAGTTGGTCCGCCGCGGTGGTCTGGAGCAGTCATACGCTCGCTACTCTCCTGCCACCACTTGTCTCTCTCTCTCAGCAACATTACGTGCTGAAATTGCCACACGACCTATGTCGCGCGCCGCCACATAGTCCAAATTTATTTCACTCGACTTATGTTGCGCGCCGCCAGTTAAGGGTTAATAAAGATGGCCACCAGTAGGTTATTGAGTATATTTATAAGTATTAAAGCATAATAACTGCAAGATAACCTGTTCAAATGTTATTATATGCGTGTATATGAGTTAGTTTGTTAGTGAGTTGGGCTTATAATTAGGGTTGGGTGTGAGAGGGATCTGCCTCGTGTGGGCCAATCGGCTTTCTGCAGGCTCCCATTTCCTATGTTCTTATGTAAGCCTACCTTACTTAGCCTAACCCTTTCAAGATCCGATTACATATTTGTTTCCTTTTCTCTGGCTATTGTGAGACGATTTTCATTAGATCAGGAAACGATCTGCGGGAGATTTGACGGGAATATTTTTGGCGGGAAAGGCATGACAGCATATGGAAGAGATGGGTTGTGTTTAAAAGGGATCTGCCTTGTGTGTGCCAACCGCCTCTCTGCAGACTTCCGTTTATTTATGTTACGTTAATAGAGAAATGGTCACCAGCAGGTTATTGAGTTTACTGTATTTATAAGTAGTAAAGCATAATAATTGCGAGATAACCTGTTCAAATGTTATTATATGCGTGTATATGAGTTAGTTTGTTAGTGAGTTGGGCCTATAATTAGGGTTGGGTGTGAGAGGGATCTGCCTTGTGTGGGCCAATCGGCTTTCTGCAGGCTCCCATTTTCCTATGTTTTTATGTAAGCCTACCTTACTTAGCCTAACCCTTTCAAGATCCGATTACCTATTTGTTTCCTTTTCTCTGGCTATTATGAGATAGACATTATAATTATAAGGAAACGATCTGCGGGAGTTTTGGCAGGAAAGGCATGACAGCATATGGAAGAGATGGGTTATGTTTGAAAGGGATCTGCCTTGTGTGTGACAATCACCTCTCTGCAGACTTCCTTTTTTATGTTATGTTAATAAAGCAATGGTAACCAGCAGGTTATTGAGTTTATTTATAAGTAGTAAAGCATAATAACTGCGAGATAACCTGCTAAAATGTTATTATATGCGTGTATTATATACTATTGAATCTGTGTAACCTACTAATGTGTATACCATTGATGCTATTAAGTGACATGGCGGTGGTGAGTCGAGGAGGACGTGCTTGTGACTGTTTCCACAGTCCTTATATCTGCAGACTGTGACTGTTCCGAGAGATAACTGCACTCTGACACAACAGAGTGTAACAGACTTGTTTAGGAGTCACTAAGATTCGTTAAAACTCGGACAGACTTATTAGGAGTCGGTACCGACTCGATCCGACTTTTCACAGTCGGTACCCAAATTTCAAACAAGTTTGAAAATATTATTGCCGCCCAGGGGTGTAACCGACTCATTGGTGGTGCTACAGACTCATTAGGGGTACGACAGACTATCTCCAGGACTCCATGAAGACTCCATACAGAGTCACTAGTCGGTTACAATCGGTTCCACACTCCTAAATGTGGGAAGGCGCCTTTAGTATTGACAAAGAAATGGGGCGAAAAGTCTTATAATCGCCAAACTAATGGGTGGTACTTCTTTATATTTGAAAACTAATGGGGCTAAACATGAGGAAGAAGGGGGTTCAGAAAAAGCAAGTACATCACCTTAAATTGGATGAAATGGTCTACTACTAACCAGAATATAGATAAGGGAGTCATGAATATACTGATAAGGTTCAATATTACCTCAAGACAGCACCCCCACTTTCCATCCTCCCCTCTCTCCTCCCCAACCCTCTAACCCTCCCTCCCCTACAAGATATACCCCCCCCTTCTACTCTCCTAAACCCCTCCCCTCCCCTACAATCTACCCCTCCCCCCTCCCCCCCATTCTATCCTCCTAACCCCCTCCCCTCCCCTACAATCTACCCCCCCTTCTACCCCCCTCCCCTCCCCTACAGTCTATCACCCCCTTCCTACCCTCCTAACCCCTCCCCTCCCCTACAATCTACCCCCCCTTCTACCCCACTCCCCTCCCCTACAGTCTATCACCCCCTTCCTACCCTCCTAACCCCCTCCCCTCCCCTACCAACAACCCCCCCCCTTCTACCCTCCTAATCCCCTCCCTTCTCCTCTAACCTATCCATTCCACTACTTCTATCTTCCTAATCCCATCCCCTTCCTTCCCATATACCCACTCCACCTCTTCTACCCCTCCTAACCACCCCCTCCCCCCTCATATACACCTTTCAACCTTCTCAACCCCCTCCTCCCCTACCCACTCCACCCCTTCTACCCTCCTAGGGCTCCTTCCCTCCCCCCACTTCACCCCCCCTCCCCGCTTATCTACCCACTTCACCTCTTCTACCCTCCTTACCTTCCCACCCCCTCCTATCTACCCACTCCACCCCCCTACTACCCTCCTAACACCCCCACATCCACCTCCCTCCTTTCCTCTTGTAATTTTGGCTATGTCCACCTGGTGACGTCATGTGTTGCTGACGTCATCGGCCCACGCACACGCACACAGTCACGCACACACACGCACACGTTCGCTTATGTGGGCCACAGAAAAGTTTGGTGGGCACGCTCATACACGCACACGGGCATTCACACGCACACAGACAGTACGTTCTCGCTCTTTCTCTCTCTCTCTCTCTCTCTCTCTCTCTCTCTCTCTCTGTTTCAAAGTAACACCATTAATCAAGTGGATATTATATCTGCACATACACACACACATACACACACTTACACACATTTATATTTTGCTTACCAGTCGTTTTATTCATCCATGTACCAGTTAAAAATATCATGTAACTCCAATAGGAATCCATTTATTCACATGTTTCCATCACTATAGAAAATATCTATATTTTTACATTTGTTTTCCTCTGCATTATTTGATTAACATAAAATGCATAGTATTCGTAAATATTGCATTTCAATATGCAGGCATTAACTGTACAACCAGTGTATTGAATAACTATAGAAATACTGACTAAATTCATATTTTTTCACCAACCAACTTTACTTCTAAACTCAATTAATGAAATCAACAAATACATGTGGCACTCCTAGGACTTGAACCTAGGATACTCACACCGAAATTCCGCGCATTTATGCATTACGCTACCAATACAGTTAAAGAATTCTGCACAAGCCTACGATTTATTATACAGTTTCGAATCCTGCATATTAATCTGAGCATGTACATACATTCCAACTGTGCTTTGGTAGCCTTATGTACAGTATAGACGAATGGAAAAAGTAATTAATGGGGCACTTAACCCTAGGGAAGGCCTCGCTATAAATTGCTCCTGTACCAGAATTAATTCATATATACCATATTTGTACTTTATGAACTGCAGCAGCCTATACACTGATCAAAATTAAATGGTCAAACTGGTCAAAATTATCAAATTGAATGTTTCCCATGTACTGTATCTATCATACGTCAACAATGATCATTTATCACCAAAGTTGCCACTTACTTCTATTGCCTTCATTTATCAATGGGGAATTTTGAGTATCCTCTTCTTGATATATTTCAAGAACCATACTTATTTTAAGTAATTGGAATATATGTTGACAAAATTAACGTTTTGTTCTATCAATAAACTATATGTGTGGCCATATGTAAAGGATGTGATTGTAACTCGACATTTGCGCGGGAAACAGGCTGGAATAGTGTATATATATATATATATATAATTATATGCTCCTCCTCAAATGGTCTCTCTATTATCTTATTACCGTGGTGATCTTAATGTTTGTACTACTAGATAGTAATATGACTATACTCTTCCTAGTGTGTGTGTGTGTGTGTGTGTGTGCTGAGTAAGATGTAATATTTTCATTGCTCTGCGCATAACCGTTTGTGAGTCAGAGAGAGAGAGAGAGGGGTGATGATGTGTTTGTATATGTTATTATTTTTGGAGAGAGATCAGAGGTTGGGTTCATATTTGTGTATATTGTAAGAGCTTCTGTAAAGCCTTGAAAGCCTTGATGATACCATGTGATTCTGAGTGGAGGGGAAGCTATGACGGCACACACATATACACACACACACAAACACGCACAAACACACACACACACACACCCACTCACTTGTTAATCAAAACACGACTCTCTCTGTCTGTCTCTCACACACTCACACTCTCACTCTCTATCTCTCTCTCTCTCTCTCTCTCTCTCTCTCTCTCTCTCTCTCTCTCTCTCTCTCTCTCTCTCTCTCTCTCTCTCTCTCTCGGCCAAGAAAACCCCAAGTCAGACTATTCGCTATTGGGAATGCCACTGGAAGTGACTGACTTGGAAAAGGATTTGAGTGTTCTGATTAGAAGTGACCTAAAGTTTTTCAAGCAGTGAATTGAAGTAGAGAAGAAAGCTCAGAAATGATTGGGCTATATTAAGAGGCAATTTAAGTATAGAAATAAAAAAATAGTCCTTACACTTTACAACGCTCTAATACGGCCTCTCCCGGAGTATGCTGTTCAATTCTGGTCTCCAGCACTCAGGAAAGATATAGAACGACTGGAAAAGTACAAGCTAGGGCTACAAAACTTATTCCAGTGATTAGAAGATTGAGCTATGAGGACTGGTTGAGAGCTCTTGATTTCTTTCCATTGGAGACACGCAGACTAGGAGGTCAGCTCATTGAAGTTTTTAAAATACTTAATGGGTTTGACAATGTGGATTATAACAAAATGTTTATCCTCAATACGAATACAACACGCAACCATGGCTGGAAATTAGAATTGAAAAGGTTTGGCACTAGTATTTGGGGAAACTTTTTCACATATAAGATCTGTTCTCCCTGGAACAAACTTCCCTCCGAAGTTGTAAACAGTTCTTCCATCAGTAGAGCAGTTCAAGAAGAGAGCGGATAGTGTTTTGCATACTCTGTAATGAGTGTAGTGCACTAAACAGTCTCTCTCCTTTCACTTCGAGTAACTCCCTGGAATGGACCGCAAGGTTTCTGATATACTAACTATTGCGTGTAATTCCTTGTAACTCTCTCTCTCTCTCTCTCTCTCTCTCTCTCTCTCTCTCTCTCTCTCTCTCTCACACACACAAACACACACGTTTCATCAGAAGTCACCGGAAAATTAATTATTTGATTCATTCTACGGTAAATTCCACCCATTTTACATATCCATTTTCTGTTTCACCTTAAGGTACTTTTTACACATACACGATTTGGGGCCCGATGTGGCCCGATGTTGACAGCGTGGCACAACGTGTTGCAATCGGCCGCGTGTTCGTGGGATATCGGGGAGCGACGTGTTGTACACCAGGCATCTCGGTTCACCTCGTGTTGGCTGGTAAAATGTTTGGGGCTACCCAAAACTTGAGCACGATGACATTTTGGCGTGGTAGCTTCGGGTACCACGCATTGATGTCGTGTACTTGCCGTGTGTACGTCGTGTAGGCATCAGGTTGCATCTGTATACACGTGTTGGCATCTGGGTGCAACGGGAACATTAAAAAAAAATTTGTAATCCCCCGTCACCGCCCCGGGCGTCAACACCTGGCGTTGCCACGGCAGCAACACGGCAGTAACATGGCAACAACACGTGCTGCACGATTCCGACAAGATGTGGCATAACCTCACCACGCCACACACACGTACACACACACTCAGTCATACGGTCACGGTGGCCGAGCGCGGTTAGTACACTGTACTGGGAACACTAGCTCTGGTGTCGGGGGTTCGATCCCACGCGCCGGCAGGGGAAGTTCTCTCAAAAACTTTCCCTGGCCGTGAAGGCAAGGTCTGGACGGACTGCCTCAGGGGGACCCACAAAGTCTCCTGCCCACGTCCTACTCCCTCGGGAGTATGTAGGTGCTCTCGTTAGCAGCCAGGATCAGTCTGTTGATCCCTTAGGATAAAATCTAGGTTAAGTCTGTGTATTTTCAGCCGCATTGGCTGCCGGCTTGAAATACACAGATTATTATTATTATTATTATTATACACACACACACACATACAACCATTCATACACACACACACACTCATACACACACACACACAATCATGATTAATATAAACACCATGTGAGGAGGAGCACTTTATTGACAACGTTTCGCATATAGCTTCTTCAGGCCAATGACATACATACTGTATGTCAAGTGATTGGTAGAGTCATTATTCATGGGCGGAACGTCTTCTGTGTGTGTGTGTGTGTGTGAACGTATGAATTATGCATATAGTGTATATAATGTTATATTTATCTTTATCATAATGATTATTATTATTATTGTTTTTTATTATTATTATTATTAGAATTATTATTGTTATTACTGTATAATTTTTTTATAAATATTATTATTATTATTATTATTATTATTATTATTATTATTATTATTATCTGTATTATTATTATTTGTTTGTATTATATATATTTCTATATATAAATATTAGTGATAAGTGATACATTCAATAATTTAAATATGATAATTATTATTTCACTTTGTATGTAATTTGTATATTTGTTTAGTTTAAACTTCACTATATACACAATTCATACGTTCAGACAAACACACACACACGCACACACACACACACACACACACAGAAGACGCTCCACCCATTAATATTGACTCTACCAATCACTTGACATAATGTATGAATATGCCCGCCCTCCTTCCTCCACCTCCCCCTTCCCCTCCACCTCCCCCTTTCCCGTCTCGAAGGAAATTGTTGGCTTGTAAAATCTTTTGGTGTATATCAATGACCTGATGAAGCCATATGCGAAACGTTGTCAATTATTTGCTCCTCCTTACGTGGTGTTTATATTCATTATGTCTACTTTTCAAAGAATATTTTTATCACACATAATCATGAATACACACACACTCTGTCTCCTTCGTTTCGTGGTTTGTACTGGCATCGCGTTGGTACCTTGTAAAGCCATGTACAACTGTACATTGAGTCTGGCCTGGTGTGCTGCCAGATCAACCTGCAGCTGCAGGACCT
The DNA here is from genome assembly GCA_032716605.1 of Paralithodes platypus. Taxonomy (NCBI): domain Eukaryota; kingdom Metazoa; phylum Arthropoda; class Malacostraca; order Decapoda; family Lithodidae; genus Paralithodes; species Paralithodes platypus. Next base: position 19,646,113 of record CM064490.1, read on the forward strand.
CGAGCTCATCCATGGTCTGGTGTAGGGCGAGTGATGACGAGTGGCCGTGGCTGGGGATGTGTGTAGAGTGACGTGCAGGTACCATATCCGCCCCGTGGTGCAATGCATAAGTGTGTTGATTTTCGGTGTGAGCGTCCTGGGTTCGAATCCCCGGACGGGGCTTCCCCGAGATGTTATAGACTGCAACACCGTTGATTCATTTAAACTTCGCCTAGACAAATATCTCGCATCAAACCCGCGACTTACTGCGTTTGTAAATGAATAACTTTATTTTATCCTCCCCTCAGTTACTAACCCATCTGTCCCCTACTAACTTCCTAATCATGCCACGGACATTAGTTCCAGGGCAGTAGTTCTCTTTCCACTCTAAACCACTGTTTGGACACTTGATCCTCAGTGTTTTGGACAAGCAGCCTAGAAGGGTCACTAGACCTGTTGTTGCTTGATTTCCTTTGTACTCCTTTGTACTGCCACATGTGTTTGTTAATTTCATTAATCGAGTTTAGGAGTAAAGTTGATTAGTGGAGAGAACATAATAAATATACAATTATGTCTGTCAGGCCGCCTGTCGTTGTGGCGTCGTCCTCGCCTAGTCGGCCACGTGTCACCATCATACCACAGTCGGCCCTCATCGGGTTCCCATCGTGCCCACTCGGGTACCGAATTTGACCGTTCGGGCTATGACGTCCCGTAGTACACGTGTGGCACTCGTAATTCGTCCGGCCTCATCGTGTCGCCTCATCGTGCTGTTGACGTGTCACCTACGTGTCTTCGTCGCCCCACGCTCATCGCTCATATCGTGTCCCTGTCTTTGCCAAGATACCAAATTTCGTTCCTCGGGTCAAATCCCCAAATCGTGTATGTATGAAAGGGGCTTTACACATCACTATTGTAGAAATCCTATAAATACAGAGATCGGCCAATCTCTGCGATACTGGTTCCAGTTATACAAATCCATACCCATAATAAACATTTAACAATTATGTTACAGAATATATAGTGTAATCTTTAATCTATATTCTACATGATCACAAATTTAATATCACCCCATCGTTCGATAAGTAAGGCACCAAAATAGCGTCCAAGGAAAAGATGGCCGCTCTATCTTACAACAGGGTCCGTGCTCATCACACCCCCACGTTTTCTTAGGGTACTTTTGTTGAAAATTACACATTTACTACATGTAATAACTTAACAAATGGAATGTATTATTTTCTTACTCGGAAATAATGTAAAACTCCTCAATAATGTAAAACTCCTCAATAATGTAAAACTCCTCAATAATGTAAAACTCCTCAATAAAAATAATTGGATAAAGATAACCGCAGTTCACATATATTTACCAGATTATGTTTTGTGACGTATTTGATAAACATGAATGTCTCTCATTCCCTCTTAAGCTTAATGAAATACGCTTATATATATATATATATATATATATATATATATATATATATATACATATATTTACTGGTATACTGTATATATATATATATATAACATATTTATGTGTGTATGTGTATGTATGAATATGTGTGCGTGTATGTACAGTATGTGTGTATGTGTATGTGGTTGTGTATGTATGTGTGAATGTATGTACTATATATCTTTCGTTCTGCCTCTCCTTTATCCTCTCCCGCCATCACCGTGGAGAAGTCATCCCTGTGGAACTATATCCTGGTATGGCTGTCTCACGCTCAATTGACTCTTTATACCATCCACACAATTCTTAGATATCACCTTTATTACTTTCTCTTTACAAGGTGGATTTTGTTATTAGTGAAAAATGGTATCGTTTTAAGGGGTTACCTGCTTTGTTTTATCTTTCCCTCCTTTTCTGTCTTTCCCTGGCTTGTATCCATTCGGCCCCATTCAGCCAACTGTTTTAAGACGTTTATTCCCATCCAGGTGTCGACTATTTCCTGGCGAGCGATAGCGAGCCAGTATTGTATGGACAAATCCGGCTTCTCCGGAGAAATGTTTCTATCGTAAAATGTACAAATTTAGCTTGCTGTCAAAACAAAATATATATATGCTGGCTCGCTACCACTCGCCAGGCAAATATTGACACCTGGATTGGGGTAAACGTTTTAAAACAGTAGGCTGAATGAGGCCGAATGGATAAAAGCCAAAGAGAGAGGGAGAGAAAAAAAGCGAGGTGGGCTCCCTAAATTGATCAAATTACCCAAGTACTGACATATTAACGTACATAATGTATATAGCTATGTACTTACATAGCTACTTACCTTTACATCTCTCCGGTAACATCTATATCTCAAATGTCACCTGGTGTTCCTAAGTTATCCTCTATATACCTACAGTCTAAGTAACGGTTTCATAGCCTCTGAATTATTATTATTATTTATTTTTATCTATCCCTCGCACTATCTGTCTTTCCAGTTATATATATATTTACTGATATACTGTATATATATATATCTGACTACTTAATTACTAACTCACCTATACTTACTTACCTACTTATCTACATACTTGCATATTTAACTATATATTATATATATTTAAATCTTCCCCAGCCTCTCTCTCTCTCACTCTCACTTTCTCTCTCTCCCCCCTTCTCTCTCTCTCTCTCTCTCTCTTCCCCTCTCACTCTCTTTCTCTCTCTCTCTCTCTTCCCCTCTCTCGCTCTCTCTCTCTCTCTCTCTCTCTCTCTCTCTCTCTCAGGTGTCGGGCCAAGACACCAATTGGAGCTATTGTCGTGCCAATTTGTGTATACACATCGTATCTTCTCTACATCTATCTATCTATCTCTCTCTATCTATCTATCTGTCTATCTATCTATCTAGCTACCTTATTTATTACGTACATAAATACTCACTAACTTACTAATAATATTTACCTTCCAAACTACTTAACATTATGTGGTTCTACATTTTATGGGATATTATATTTTGCTTAATTGTTATTGAGGATTTTGCTCAATTTAACCATTTTCTTGCATTGTATATTAGTTTGTCTCTTAGGTTAACAAAAACGCCTTCCCAGACTTCCTTCAAATTAAAATATCTCTCTCCTCTCTCCCCCCTGCAGGTGTCGTGTGAGGAGACCAAATGGAGCTACTGTCGTGTCAACTCGGACTGCGCCTGCGCCGGACTTTACCGCTGCAGCAAGGGCAGATGTAAAGTCTCGTCCAAACAGCCCGGTATGTACAAATCTCGGCTTCTTTAATGGACACTCAAATACCCAGACAATTCAGCCCCATTATATCACCTATCTTAAGCTAATTTGGTTAACCTAACTTAATCTGAATCACATATATATATATATATATATATATATATATATATATATATATATATATACTGTGAGTGTGTGTGTGTGTGTGTGTGTGTATGTATGCCTTCTCCTTGTCCTGCCCTCTGTGAATTACAATGTTACTCTCATATTGTTTGGCCTGGATCATTTTGTTTTGTTATTTGTGTAGGTAATGTTGTAAGAAGGTGAGTGGTACTGTGTTGCAGCTTGTGTATTGTGCTTCCTGCTAGACCTCAGCTTTGCATTATGTTCATTGTGTGCTGCTTTGTATTCACTTTTATCAGTCCTTTTGTTTAGTCTCATAATGTTTACTAGTAGTCTATATCATTCTTTTGTTTAGTCTCATAATGTTTACTAGTAGTCTATATCATTCTTTTGTTTAGTCTCATAATGTTTACTAGTAGTCTATATCATTCTTTTGTTTAGTCTCATAATGTTTACTAGTAGTCTATATCATTCTTTACGTATAGACTGTTCACGTATTGATCTTTCATGTTGAAGGTTGTAAGTTTGAATGGGTACTAATCTGATGGGTATGTCTGCAATTCCTTTGCAATATTGAAATTTGGATTGGTTGCGAAAGGAAAAGAGAGGACGACACCTCATCTCCGTTGCTTACTCTCTCATATCAATTACAGTACAAAACTAATTTACCAAATCTTCGTTGGGTTCGAGTCAACCCGACAGAAACGATAACACCAAGGATATAACCCTTCTCAATTGACCATTTGCGAGTTTCAGGGTATACGGAAGTTGGAGCCGTAAACATCGGTATTAAACAGAAATACAATAATAAAGTAGATGTCAAATGGATAAAACGTATGTTGAATTTAGTTGTATGTATCTATAAATGTACTGCAACCGTATTTTAGCTGGTAATTCTGATAAATATCAATGTAACAAACTCCAACTTCCTTTAGCCTGAAACTCGCAAGTGGTCAATTATATGGCGCCAATTTATCTCTTATGATGATTATATTTAACCTAGAAGAAATTGTTAGTTAGAGGGTTAATCTGGGGTAGACATTCAGTCTTTGAATCCGAAGAGTTCCTCGCTAGGCTGATAATATGACAGTAGCATTATTAATGAAAATACGACGTCGTCTGATTCCAGGGTTTAATATCATAACAAAGATCATAGTTTCCCCATCTGATGACAAATATATTCCATGCCATTCCAGGATTGACAAAAAACAAGTTGATTATAAACTGATGCTGAAAATATAGTTAATTTATTCATTTCCGTATTTGAACCAATATAGACAGCTTAGTGGAAATAAAAATATAAATAGATAAATAAAAAGATAGATAAATATAGATAGATTGACAGATAAATAGATTACAAGATAGATAGATAGATCGACAGATAAAAAGAAAGATAGATATATAGAAAAGGGTACATAGATAGTTAGATAGCTACTAGTTAAACCTTAATATAATTCTTTGTCAGTTCAAATCTGTACCACACAGGAAGGAATTTCGGGAACCACAATGCTATTATGAAAAAGAATGGCGATATTATCTTCAATCCTCTTTGAACTAATCATTGCTACAACTCAGAATGAAGAACATGTATCAAATATTCTCATTGTACCCGTATGTGTTCTATAAATTATCTAGTCATATATACTTTTTTCATATTAATTATTTTAATTTATCGATAGGCATACTTAAACATTTTCACCTCTCCATATATAAATATATATATATATTATATATATACAGTATATATATATATATATATATATATATATATATATATATATATATATATATATATATATATATATATATAACGATAAACTAATATAATTAATATTCAAAATATATATATGAATAAATAATATATAGAACACATCTAATAATGTGTATAGTCATGTTCAGTAGGTTAAATTATCAAACAAATAATAATTCTAAAACTCAAGTTTATGCAGCCTAAATAGTTTAAATAGTTTAAGCCGTTTAAATAGACTAATAATCAAAAAATAATGTTGGCATAGAGAACATCTTTAATGGTTGCTGGTCTCATACGTCATGCAATCAGTTTTGCTACAGTATTACATAGAAATATTTACAAAAATATAGTGTATTTCTATCTTTACCTCAGGAATTGAAAGCATTCACGCATTATACGTCAAATGGAAATATACAGACGAGGAAAGGATTATCTGGACAATTTCTTAAGGCATAATGATGATGCACTTGCGAAGTAATTTGATAAACCACTTGAGCCACAAAAAGTAAATAACCAGGATTGATAAGTTAATACTAACATCGTGTGTTTAACATTAGGAGATACATAAGCAACTGTTAATGTTAATAACAAGGCGTTGAGTTATACCTAGTGAACCCTCAGTAATTATACCTAGTGAACCCTCAGTAATTATACCTAGTGAACCCTCAGTAATTATACCTAGTGAACCCTCAGTAATTATACCTAGTGAACCCTCAGTAATTATACCTAGTGAACCCTCAGTAATTATACCTAGTGAACCCTCAGTAATTATACCTAGTGAACCCTCAGTAATTATACCTAGTGAACCCTCAGTAATTTGATGATGGTGACTTACGGGGAGGCAGACCGTTTTTCTGGACCCCCTTCTCCCTAATGTTTAGCTCCTCTAATTTTGAAATTATAAGACGTTTGGCCCATTAGTTTGGCGATTTTAACACCTTTCGCCCCATTTTGTTGTCAATTTTAAGACCTTTCGTGCCATTTAGGTGTCGATTACATCCTGGCGAGCGATAGCGAGCCTGCAATTTTAAGAGGAATCGGCCTTCGGCCGGGACATTTTTCTACCGAAAAATTTACAAATTTATCTTGAAGGGGGGTATAGGGGATGTTTTTCTAAGCTTGATGGAGGTTTAAGGAGGAAACTAAACAAAATATATGAATAAATTAATTAATAGACCAAACAAACAGCCACTGTCCCCTTTAGTAGTGTCCGTCAGTGTATCATAAGTGTACCTCTATTCAACTTTATTCCCACGACTGTACATGACTTTTATCATCACGATAGGTAAGGACAATTATTATTATTATTATTATTATTATAGTTATGTTTTAAAATACATATACCAATCCAATAAACAAAACAAAATTCAATAACTTAAGTAAAGCATAATACTATGATTGTAGTATACAATAAAGCATAATACTATGATTGTAGTATACAATAAAGCATAATACTATGATTGTAGTATACAATAAAGCATAATACTATGATTGTAGTATACAATAAACCATAATACTATGATTGTAGTATACAATAAACCATAATACTATGATTGTAGTATACAATAAACCATAATACTATGATTGTAGTATACAATAAACCATAATACTATGATTGTAGTATACAATAAACCATAATACTATGATTGTAGTATACAGTAAACCATAATACTATGATTGTAGTATACAATAAACCATAATACTATGATTGTAGTATACAGTAAACCATAATACTATGATTGTAGTATACAATAAACCATAATACTATGATTGTAGTATACAGTACATAAGAACATAAGAACATAAGAAAATGGGAGTCTGCAGAAAGCCGATTGGCCTAAGCAAGGCAGATCCCTGTCCCACACAACCCCAATTACAAAGCCCAATTATAGGCTCAACACTCTAATACCCTGAGGATCATCTTACCAAAACGGTTAGAGATTAACGCAGGATTACGGGGGTCTGCAGAGCGCTGATTGGCCCAACCCTGCTGATCCCCCTTCACACCCAACCCTTCTCGTCCATATGCTTATCCAATTTTATCTTAAAGCTCCCTATCGTTTTTAATCCCACTATAGCACTTGGTAGTCCATTCCACCCATCTACAACTCTGTTACCAAACCAATATTTGCCTATATCTTTTCTGAAACGAAATTTATCTAATTTGAAACCATTGGTACGAGTTCTTTCGCTATCACTGAGCTTTAGTACATTTGTCATGTCCCCTTTGTTAATCCCACTAACCCAATTGAACACCTCTATCATATCCCCTCTAACTCTGCGTCTCTCTAACGAATGTAAGCCTAATTTCTTCAACCTTTCTTTATACGGAAGATTTCTAATATTATGGATCATTTTTGTCATTCTACGTTGTACTCTCTCCAATGAATCTATGTCCATTCTGTAATAAGGACACCAAAATTGAACAGCATAATCCATATGGGGTCTCACTAATGACAAGTAAAGTTTTAAGATAACATCAGCAGTTCTGTTACTCACACTCCTAGAGATGAACCCGAGAATCCTGTTTGCCTTGTTTCGAACGCTTATACACTGTTGTCTAGGCTTCAAATCATTGCTAACAAACACACCTAGATCTTTCTCACAATTCGAGTTTTCTAATTCCACATTAGCTAGTTTATATTTAACATTTGTATGCATCTTCCCTATCTTTAATACCTTGCATTTGTCAATGTTAAACTTCATCTGCCAATTTACTGACCATTGGTGTAAGGTATCTAGATCCCTTTGGAGGCACTCTATATCTCTATCTGAATCAATTGTTCTCCCCATTTTGGTATCGTCTGCAAATTTACTTATCCTACTAGTTATACCTAAATCAAGGTCATTTATGTATATAACAAACAACAGAGGACCTAATACAGATCCCTGGGGGACACCACTTTTGACTGCTCCCCATTCTGACTTCGTACCATTTATGCTGACTCTCTGCTTCCTACCAATTAGCCATGACCTAATCCATCCCAACAACGCCCCACCTATTCCATGCGCCTCAACCTTTCTCATCAATCTCTCATGGGGGACTCTCTCGAAAGCTTTACTGAAATCTAAATATATTATATCATATGACTTGTCATTATCTACTGCTTCATATACCTCTGAGAAAAAACTAAGCAAATTAGTAAGGCAAGAACGTCCCTGAGTGAATCCATGCTGAGAAGAATTTATTAAATTAAATGTATCTAAGTGGTTTCTAATTTTACTAGCAATAATTGACTCTAGTAGCTTCCTATGATTGATGTAAGACTAATGGGACGGTAATTGGATGCTATTGATTTGTCACCTTTTTTGAAGATCGGAACTACGTTTGCAAGCTTCCAAGCTTCTGGAACTATACCTGTCTCCAATGACTTGTTAAATAAAAATGTTAATGGGTAACTTAACTCATCCCTACATTCTTTTAATACTCTAGCATATACCTCATCAGGACCAGGCGATTTATGAGGTTTCAGTCTGTCAATTTCCTTAAGCACATCATTTCTACTTAAAGTAACCGTACTTAACCTATTTTCTATACTATCGCTATATACTTTACGGACTTCTGGAAACTGTGCCAAATTTTCATTAGTGAAAACGGAAAGAAATTGACTATTTAATGTACTGCACATTTCTAAATCATTTTCTGTCATTTCTCCTATCGAAGTTTTAAGGGGACCAATTACATCTCTAACCTTGGATTTATATAGTTGGTAAAAAGCTTTAGGATTATTTTTTGAGTCATTGGCAACCTTAATTTCATAATTTCTTTTTTCTTTCCTAATATCCCTTTTTACCTGTCTTGATAGATTCTGATAGTAAGCAAGTAGGTGAATTTCACCTTTTCTAATTTTTCTATATATTCCTCTCTTTTGTCCTAGAAGATCTAATAGTCTATTATTCATCCATTTGGGTTGGTTCTGTGTTGATCTAAATTTTCTTTTGGGGATGTATTTATTTTGTGCATTGAATACTGACTTGATAAAATTATCGTATGTATCTACCAAGGTTGACGTCTCTTCCTGACTTAAGATGACAGGTGCCTGAGAAGGGGTACACTCATTTGGACACCTGGATCGACTTAATTTTTTGACCATAGGGTCCGCTAATAGGGCTCTTCTTAACCCACCATAATTGGCTTTTCTAAAGTCAGGTATTAATGTTGTATTCTCTCTGGTATTACCTTTCCATTGTATATTAAAATACACAGAATTGTGGTCACTATTTCCTAGGTGGTCCCCTATCTCTACATTATTTACCATATGTTCATTGTTACTGAAAACTAAAAAAAGCATAATACTATGATTGTAGTATACAGTAAAGCATAATACTATGATTGTAGTATACAATAAAGCATAATACTATGATTGTAGTATACAGTAAACCATAATACTATGATTGTAGTATACAATAAACCATAATACTATGATTGTAGTATACAATAAACCATAATACTATGATTGTAGT